>JAKLMK010000009.1:0-44710 GCA_022813445.1 Neophaeococcomyces aloes | reverse complement strand
GGTTGGTTTTCTTTTTACGGTGGTTGTAATTAAGGGTAATACACCCGAACAACCCCCCCCCCCCCCCCCCCCTTACCAAATGCCGCTGGTCTAGACAGTAGGCTTTCCCGGATCCCACAGCCTCGCAACCAAAGAACGATGAGAGGCAGTTGAGCCAATTCTGAGAACGGCTCGTCTGGCGGAGATCAACGTAACGTGGCGGCTGCACGGGCACAATGGACTCCTCCTGAGACCTACCAGCACTTCGCTTGATTGTGATAGGACGGAGACAGCTATGGTGTTGGGGATTCCATCGAAATCCTCCGGTTCAATAGTGAACATTTGTGGCAGAACAAAGTAGCTTCGGTACCTCCCCATTCTCTCGTATCTATTAGAACTCTCATATATTCGTCTTGAAATGCAAGACACACTGCCCCGGCAGATTTTCGAATTGTCGGGTTCTCGGCAAGCATGCACAAGGTTTGTCGACGCACAAACTTTAGCGCTTCCCAAAAGTCTGATCTACGCCGCTCCAGGTTGGCCAGCCAATGCTCAACCTCACGAAGATTAGTACGAAATGCATAACTGTTCTTCATGTTTTTGACATGACGAAAATCGCGAAAAGCCGAAAGTGTCTTTTCACAACGGACAGTGAGCATCTCTGAGAAAACGCAACCTAGAGCGAAGACGTCTGCCCGTTGATCCCATGGCGGCTTCTCGGGGGCATAGTATACAGGCGTACTTGTTGTAGGACTGTCAGCTTCGGCACTATTATCAAGCTCGGAGAAATCATTGGGGATACCGAAATTGGCCAGGTACGGTTGTTGGTCTTTGATTAGGATGCTGGACGGCTTAAGATTATAGTGTTGTATGCCTTTATCATGAGCGAAAGCTAGGGCATGTAACAGACATCCAAACCAGGAGTCCATCTGGCGGAGAGTATATGTTATGCTGTCACGACATATGACCTCGAGGAAGTGGCCTAAATCGTAGTCTGCAACAGGGAGCATGAAGACGCGAATTCCGTCTGAACCCTTCATATAATATAACATCATAGCGATGTGATGATGGTGCAGGTTTTGCATGACACGGACTTCGTTCTTGACTTGCTTGGTAACGGTGGCATTCATTCGGGTATCAGATTGAACACGGAGGAATTTGCAAGCACAGAGTTGCTTCGTCCTTGATTCTTGAACCTCAACCACCGGTCCATGTAGCCCGTGTCCTAGCGTTCTGATGGGCTTGAATTCGTTGTCTGCGGACTGCGGCAGCAGCTTGCTTTCAACAAAATGGTCCATTGTATTCGCACTCAGTGTCTTCGCTTCTGTAATGTTGACGTGGTTCAGCGCTTGATGCCACTCCTGTTTAGCATTCGCGAAGATGAGATTTGCCGACATGAACAAAGCCTCAATATCTTGGTTCGTGTCCCTATCACGGATCTGGGAGTTCTCCGGAAAGTTTACCATCGATTTAAAGTACTTAATGTACTCTACAAAGAGCTTCTGTAGAGGTCGCTGAACATTTGCATCATCGAAATGTTGCCCGATCTCAAGTCCAAAATTGGGCACGAGTTTTGCGAACTGTGTCAACCTCAAGTAGAACTCTTCATCTCCGACGTGATAGGGCCTACGTCGAATGTTAGCGAAGCGGTGAGAGGCTTATGAAGGCGATATGGAGCTCCCACCATAGCACTGTAGCTACCGACATCCGAATCAGGCTGCTAAGGTTGTAAGGCGTGGGCAAGCTCCCTGCACCGTCAATTCCCCTCGCAAATTTCAATGCTAGTCGTAAGTAATGAGTGATGTCTGCGGATACTATGCCGAAAAGCGACTTTTCCTCGCACAATGTCCGAAGTTCAAGTTCCGTTGTTATTCGGGCAAGCTCCTCACTCTTAAAACCGAACGATACCCTGATATCAGCGAGTAAAGCTGGCCATGTTGTACTCGGACTGTCAGGCACAAGACCAGGCCGTTGAGACGCTTGAAAGCTCGATTTCAAACTCACACGACGCTCCAGGTACTCTTTGATCTGCCAGAGCTCGCCTCGAGGCTTATGGTTCGGTAGTGTCCGAAATAGTGCGTGCATGATGAGCTCGATCTGACTAAGAAGGATCCGCATGTCGTCCAAATAAGAAGACTTGCCATGTATAGGTCCTTTTAGGAAAGACACTTTTGTCGAGAGCATTGTCAGCGCCTTTTCTGTATCAAGATCGTACATACGAGAAACAGCGACTACTTGTAGGATCTGCTGCTGCTCTCCCACTAGGGTCATGACTTTCTTATACAAGTCGAACAACAGGTGTTCCTCTCGTGAAACATTCGGCCTTTCGACATCTAAGTCAGCTTGAGAGGGATCTGATCCCGGCCCGAAACCCTTTTTACAGAGAAGTCCGAACATCTGGGCAGCTTCCCAGGCAAGGTTCTGGTCAATAAGATATTCGAAGTGCTTCAGAACGTACGAAAACACCTCTGCAGACATCTTGGACTTGTTGTGCATTAGGTCTTTAAGCCTCAGTTCAATCATGTGTACCTATGCCGAGTTAACTCCATCACAACTGGACAGTTTGACGGCGGACCTGCGTAAGAGACCATAGGTGGTCACCACCCCGACGAGTCATCCGAAGAACGTTCCACCTAGAATATTTGTCCTGGGGAAGTGACACTAATACGTTAACCAACTCCTGCTGATTAGGGTCATGGAACTTGATTTTCCTTAGACGCAACTCCTTGCCGAGTATCTTCAAAATATCATATAAGCGGTGTTCAGCCAGAAATCCGCCTATTTCCGCGAAGACTGGAAAGTGGTGGATGTGGCGCCAGAGAACATCCTGTGCCAGGCGTAAGGCTTCATCTTTCACGCCCAATCTTGCCAGTAAGATGAATTCTTCGAGCTCAGCAGGAATATCCTCTTCCAGGTCTAATTCTATGTCGAATCCCGGAGACTGATCTCCCACATCGATTTTGTCATGTAAGGTTAATATCTGCTTTTCTAGGTTTTGTAGGGGGCTATCTCGATACGTACACTTCAATCCACTGTCTTTACAATGAATGCATTCAGGTCTTCCCTCGTCGCACTGTACAGATCGTTGCCTACAGATTTCGCAAGGATGACTGGCGCGTACCGGCTTCCGTTCTCGCTGGGATTGCCAGGCTAAAGCACCACTCATCGTGGTTGTAGTACAGAGGCACAACTAAGCACTCTCTTCTCGATCATTGAAACTCGGTTGCCAGGCACAAAGCCTAATTTTGTGGTGCTGTACTAGCAACTGCAACATGGCTTTGAGGCTTTGATGATGGATGATAGTCCACTGCACGTGGCCGTTAATGAGTCCAGTTAGTGAAGTCTACTACGTATTACTGTATGTGGGGGAAGGTCCGAAGCGGAAAGTGATAACCCCGCAAGAACCCGCCAATCACGGAGGATCTCCTAATGGATTGATGTTTCGTCGCAGTTGTATCCGTAGTCGAACCATAAATCTCCATTCTCATGACTTAATACAACGGCAAAAGGGACGGTTGCCTCCTGAGTCATCTATTCATGTTAGGGCGGTATAGATCCCAGTACCACGAACTGGCCACGCGCCGCAATGTAGCCCGTGAGACAGGTACAGTGGACCAGTCGTCTCCGCTGTTGGACATGGCTACAGCTTCCTTTGGTAAAGCTCGAGTCAGTTGTTGGACGACTTCGAGGGACAGGCAATGGGGTGTACATGATCATCAGAATGCAGTCGTGATGCGTCTCAGGATGCAGGCCGCGGGTCCTGAGGACTGTAAGCTCAGTGACTTTGAACTCAACCTAGAATTCTCGGTGCTTCCTGGAAGCTCCGAAGTACAAATTGCAGCATCCACACCGTCAACGACTGTGGTGGTTGCGGAGAACCACGCTGAGGTCTGTCTTATTGAGTTACCTGCACCTTCTTGCGTCCCTGACTCTTCAGCGAGCGACCGCTGGAGGTTTAGAAGTTTATCAATTGCGGACGAGCAGAGTGGTCGATCCCGTACCGCCAGGTGGATCTGGGAGACCGCCAACGAGCATCGAACCCTAGAGGCCAAGACACTGCACGGCGGTATTGCACTACGCCATCCTGGCCAAGCGTTTCTGGTCACTTGTCAGGTGAAAGGGAAGGTAACCAAACCCGGAGGCATCAGGCTGAAATTTAGCAATGCGCACCACGACCCCAGGACATGGAAGTTTGTGCCAGTAATTTGCGACGAAGATCTAAAGCACCATATCAACAGTTTAGAGGATGAAATGGTGAGGCTAAACACGCCAGCGACGAATCGTAAGTGCTCCGAACTCGCCTAAGCAAGCAATAAAACTAAGTTTTGTGCAGAACTGACACAACCTCTCCTAGCCAATGCACAGCAATTGGGTCAACATGGAAGTCATGGCTATGGTGCATCGAATATCGGTGGAGGTGCGAGTGTTCATTTGGGTAACGCGTATTATAATTATGGTGGGCCCCCATCCTCAGCAACCCATCCTGGTTCAAGTTAATGGCTCAATCAATACGAATGCTGCACTTCCGGCGACTGACGGAAACCTGCGCGACCAAGCCATGGCAGATATTGACTCAAATAGTTCCAGAGATAGACACAACGACGCCGTCCCTCCAACCTCGTGAAGCTGCGACCAAACGATAAGAACCGTTCGTTAGAAGTACTGGACAATGAGTAGTCACTGTGCTCACAATTGGTTGTAAACATATGAGGCACCCAGTGGTCGTTCTCAATGAATGTGACCAGTTGCGCCATCTTGACATCTACGAATACATGCCCTCACACTGGACATGGGTTCACGATCATTATTACACGTCTGTTCGACCTTGCAGATTGTCGGAAAGCGCATTTGTGACCATTGAGCACATCAAAGAAATCTAGGATATACTACAAATCCGGTTCCAACGAAACATTATTCAGCACAGGAGCCCTACATCACCTCCACTATCACATCAAGCTCTTCACTGTTCACGATGATTAGATCTCACAGTCATCGTGAATGGAGATCCTCCAGAACCTACGCCTGACCCATGCTCAAGCCAGTACGGTGACAGACTCTGTGCAAAGGCACCACCTTGTTCCAGCAGTACTTCTGGAACGTAATCGGCACTGGAATCAGTATATATGTCAACCGCTTTGCCATCGAGACTGCCAAGATCGAACGCTACACATGTTATGGCCTCTCCCTAATAAATGACTTGAAACTGACAAAACTTCGTCGTCGATATTCGTCTTTCAGCGATCCCTACCGAGGCTCGAGCACATCTCACAGTCTTGCATCCAGCTCTCTTGGTATCTGACTCGAGAAGGTCATTGCGACAGAAGGCTGGTAGGCGCACGCACTGTTGGTGGAGGCTACAGTTTCAAATTTCCTATGTATACTACACCCCCCATGACCATAGTCTAGTACATACAAACGTTCATATTTCCAAGAACTACTTGGAGCTTCATAACACTGCATTCATCTATCTCCTACATACCCAGTCTCTTCCCCATCCTTCACATCAAATCACCCACTGCTAACCCCCTTAACCTCCTCCTCCACCTCCCCAGCACTCAAATCCTCACCAAGCTTACACTCCAGCACAGCACAAATCCCCTCCTCCCTAACCGCCTTCACCGCACTAGGCAACTTATCCACCAACTCCTTCACAGTCCTACAACTCCCAGCCCAACACCTGCCCCCCGCCGCGGCCTTCGCAATCCCCGCAAAATCCGGCGTCGGCTCAAAACTAATATTCAACGCCTTGTTATCGACTTTACTCCCCTCTCCATCGGGGTGCACGAGCAACAAACTCCGTCTCGGTGCGTTCCAGCCTTTGTTGTTGAGCACGATGGTCAGAATGGGGATGTTGTAGCGCTGCGCGATCCAGTATACGGATCCGGGCACGCTGAAGAGGAATGTCCCGTCGCCGACGATTTGGCAGACGAATTTACCTTTGTTTGTGTTTGCTGAGGAAAAGGAGGGAGGGGAAGAGGAGTGGTAGTCGGACGCGAGTTTTATGCCTAGGGCGCCGCCGCCGGACCAGCCGAGGCCGCCGCCGCCGCAGTTTAGATAGGTTTTGGGGTGGATTGGGGCGAGTTGGTCGGCTATGAAGCCTGTTAGGGTTACGGCTTCGATAGCGAAGATTGTGTCTGAGGGTAATGTGGCGCGGATGTGGGAGGCTAGGGTTGAGGGGTTTATTGCTGTTGTTGCGTGTTCGAATGGGGGTGGGAGGGTGCCGGCTTGAGTGGTTTCGTCTTGGCGTTTTTGGAAATCTGCTTTTCTGGCTTCGCGGGCTTGGGTGTGGGCTGAGTCTTGGAGGAGGGTGGTGAGAGTGGGATTGGTGGTTAGGTGGGTGTTTAGTTGGGTGAAGGTTGTGTAGGAATCTGCTTTGTAGCGGGCTATGGCGGGGATGTAGAAGACTGGCATTTGTTGCTTGAGAACATCGATGTCGACGTGGAAGATCTTGGCATTTGCGGAGGGCTGGCATTGAGTCGGAATCCAGGGGACGTCGCAGTCGACGACAAGGATGACGTCGGCTGTTCTGATGTTGTCTTCAACACCGTATCGTAAACCCAGACTGGCTGGGTGGTTGGCTGGGAAACACATGTCGCTGCCACCTGTGTCGAGGACTTTCAGAGCAGGGATTGTATCTGCAAGAGCTACTGCCGCATGGACTGAATCCTCATTGCGGCCAGTATAGCCAACAATGAGGAGAGGTGCTTGAGCTGAGGCGAGGTGTTCGGAAATGTTTTGGACAGCATCTTCTGGCAGGGCTGCAGGACCAACTTTCTGCCATTGGTCTTGTTCGAGCTGGTAAGGCTCAATTTCTTCTTCCATGGCTTCTCTGGTGCCGTAAAGATAGACTGGACCAGGCGGATCACTCGTTGCGAATTGCAGCGCTCGGTTGACGATTTGCTTCACGTTCCTGCCGAAGCGGATCTCACCTGTATACCTGCAGTATTGAGCAACAATCTGCTTCTGATCTGGCACATCCTGAATCCAATGGATATACTCTGTCCTCGAACCACGATACTCACCATTCAGCGTAATAGGAGACAAACCAGCGAAGATGAGGACAGGTGCTCGACCACAAGAAGCGTTGTGCACTGCAGCTGCCAGCCCTTGAGTACCAACGTCGACGTGAACAATGACACACTGTGGTTTTCTTGTCAAACGTGCAAATCCATCAGCCATCGAAAGTGCAACCATTTCGTTAGGGCAGGTGATGATGCGCGGGAATTCTCCTTTCTTTTCATTCTGACCCTTGACCATCGCTTCGATGATAGAAGGATGGTCACTGCCCAAGTTGACGAAGACATGCGTAACGCCAGCTTCCCATAATGCCTCGAAGAATGCGAAACTAGTAGTGTATGTCGATTTTGCTGTTGACCCCATGTTAACGGTCTTCGTGGTCACTGGCGATCAGGTTGCCGTCTGGTACTGGTCGTTCACACAATTTGGGACCTTCACTGCTACGGGGTCTTGCAGTCACTGGTGTTGTCTCCTGTTCATACAGTGTGTAGTCACGGGAAGGGTCCTCATGAATGTAACAATGAGATGGCACGAACCTAAATCCGATACCGGATGGGCACTTCTCGTAAACATAGCTTTGGGGTTACAGTAACCGCGGTTCGTGGAGGCCCGCGATTTACTTCATCCACTGTCATCCTGGACAGAACATCTGCTCTGGCGGGGAAGTACTCGATCCTCGACGTGGCCGTTGTGCTCATCTCCAACTGGATGAATAAAAGTGTGCATCTCCCAAAGCAGGAGGTCGTATTGAATCTCAGTATTACCACTCCATATAATTTACCACCATCAACTTGTGATGAGACCGCCCCCTTTGCTGATAGATTCTTTTTATACACCTCGATGCTGACTCACTACACGCAACCACACTTCCGCCAATTCTACGTACAAAGAACAGGACAACGATCCTCGAGGAGAACCAGTGATGTACTTACTAGGTACTTTACTTTACTGTAAACTGGAATGGGACAGCTGTTGTTTTGAAGATGTGTTTTTTCTTTTGAATTTAATGAAACTCGACGATGGTACTGAGTAGTTTTATATTCATACACTCGTCTGAAAAATCGTGAATGACCATGATGAATGTCTGTAATAATCATGCCTGCCGACCTGATGCTCATACCCTTCCCACTAGAGGTCAGAATTCTGACACCATGCAATTGCTCCCAAACTCCCTGCTATGACTTATGCATGTAAAACACATTTGTCTGAACATGATCGCATCGTATCACCAGATTGTCCTTGAAACTCCAACTGAACTGTAGTAGTTCTCCATTTCGCCATGGTTGATTGGATGCCGCTCAATTGTATCGCATCTTTTGACCGTCCTAAGCTATGCTCTCGTGAAAATGCAGTAATGGATTGCAACCACTTCCCAGCTTGGGCAACTCCTACCTGCCCTTGACCGTCACGGGGTGGACGGCAGAAGCTGTTCGGCCAGAGACCTTTCGAATCTTCGACTTCTCTTCACCACCACTTCGACGGCTAGGACTTCGAGTCTTGGACATTCGCATTGGTGAGACCGGCTCGCCATCTTCGAAAATGCTGACTGTTTCGGTTGTGGTAGTAATGGTATGCGAAACACTTCGTCCCTTATTTCGTGGACTTTTGCTTTGACTGCGTCGCTGAGCTATGCGTTGCAAAATGACCTCTTCTTCACTCTCAGGACCACTACCTTCTTGTCGATGACTGGTCATGTGCACGGTCTCTGTCGAAGTCTTTTCGGGACTGTTTGGCAGAACACCAGAAGTCGATCTTGAATAAGGATGATTTCTTGAGTCCATTCTCGCGTACTTCCTGGGTTGACCTGGCGTTGGTGCCGGCAGGTTCTCGTCGTGATATGAAGTTGCCGTGTAGACATCGTTGCCATCAATTTCACCAAGTGCTGATCGTTGAGCGCTCGATTTATGAGGTGGCGTCGCGACCTGACTGTTGCTTACAAGCTTTGACGGTGTCTTCGTTGACATTGTTCTTGGAGTCGATGGTCTAGCAAGCTCGAGCTTGGCCCTTAGTTGATCCTCAATGTACCACTCTCGGAATTGCCCTTGGTTCAGATGTAACCAGTGCTGCTGAGGACCGACTACCATTCCTGGTCTCATGAAACGCATGAAAGCAATGACCTCGTTGGCGGTGAAACCATGTCGGTAAATAAGGTACGCTCCTATCAGGCAACCTGTTCGACCCAGACCTGCTTTACAGTGTACAGCAATCCCTTTCTTCTTGTTGATCATGTTGTGAGCGAGTTTGATGAACTTTTTGACAACTGGTAGAGCTGGGCATGTGCCGTCCTCAAAGATCATATCGATGTGCTGTATTCCTAGAGCTGTGAAGTACGTTGGGCAGTACAGCTCAGAATTCAGTCGGACGACAAGTCCAATGTCTCTTGAAGCGAAGTGAGTAAGTACGTTCTTGAATGGTTGCGAAACGTCGGCCGATGAAATTTCAGGTATGCAAGATGGCAGCTTCGAATACTCGGGAGATGTGATTGGTATTGGCGCAATTGGCTGTGATTGTGGCGAGGCAAAGGCAAGGAAGTTTGGCGATACCCAGTTGAAGTCACCCTGATCTACTCGTTCAAACAGCTCGTACCTGCGGGGGTCAATAAAATGCATCGGACATAGCAAGGCTCTGACTCACTCTTCCAGGTTGAAGTTCTTTAGCTCGCAAAGACCTTCCTCTTTGGCTTTCCAGACACCATATACCACATCTTGAATGCTCAACATAAAGTCTGCCTGACTGTACCCAGCATCTCTGAAGGGCATATATGGTGGGTCAGCCTGAGCAATAGGAGCCAATGCGAGATGCGGTGGCCAAGCCTGAATCATGACCATGTAGCATGCAACAAGGCAAGCCGCGTTGGCTCTGCTTCGTGAATCTGCTCTGCTCCAGAAGACGACAGCTCGATCGTTATTCGCAGGGTCGCCCAGGATCGCGTGGAAAATGACAGCAAATCTGTACAAGTGACCAACGTGCAATGGGCCGAAGTCTGCATGAAAGGCATTGTATAGCAGTGTATCGTCGACGGAGAAGTAGACTGGCTGCGGTCGAGCTTCTACTGGAGTCGGACCCCTCTGTTGCCTCGATGATCTCTTGTGCGGCGACCTTCGCGTCTCAGTCGGGTAGGGAAATGGTGTGTTCTCGTTCGGTGCATGGGTGTAGGATGCAAGGTATAGTCGATTCTCGATGTATTCGATCACTGTTTGTGCATTAGCGAGGGCCGCGACGTTGCACAGCAGATGTCATACCTTGACCATAGTTGGCCGAGTGCGATACTGAGGGCGCCATGCGACGAGTGACTACAGATTGAGACGGGAGGTCGTTGTTGTTGTTGTTGTGTTCTTCGCACGTAAAACAATCCAGTTTTGCGATTGAAGGATGCGGTAAGCAATGATGCTGGGGCGATGGGTAAACAATGCCGGGTGTCAACGCGTGCTCATGCTCTATGATAGCTAACAGTTGCGATGAAGAATGCGACTCGAAAGCAGAGAATGTGGTGTTAGTAGTAAGAGTTGGGTAACAGTAGAGAATGAGCTTGAGCAAGCAGATGTGTGCGAGTGATGAACGTGCAATGGAATTTTAGATGCTAATGTAGGGAGGTCGTGGTGGCCGTTTCGCAGGTGTTTGGGCGGGCACCCGTTGCCTCTTGGTCGCCAGAGCAACAGGTGCGCTGCTTGGCCTACACTAGCCGGATTGGCGTACCTAGATATTCAGGGATCGCCACCTTCACCACAACGCGACAACCAAAGCTCCACTGTCTCCTATCGCGCCAATCCTTATGCATCCTTGGATTGTTTTATCGATTGACCTGGCCTACGATCAATACTTTGCGCACCGATGCTCGAGCCTTACATGAACATCTCATGCGGTCATAATCACAACTAAGAGATCATTGACGAATTGAGCTGACTCGTTTTCGAGCTCCTCCAACTATGGCACAGTCTTTAGATCCAGAATTTCCTTGTTCACTGTATGCTAAGCGTCCCTTGTATGACATGTTTCTCGTCAATCTACCTGTCCTAATCTCGACCTAGCACTATTGACATCCCCCTTCCTGATCACAGATTGGCATCTTCCGCCCTTCGAGCGCTGCAGGTTGATGCAGAGTTGTCGCCTCTTGTACGACGCCAATTCTCCCTTGCTGTTGGTGAGAATGAGCAGGACCCGAACATTCTAAGAACCGAGTACAAGGCTACCACAAACCGCATGCTACGTGTTGCAGTCAATGGCTTTATGGAGTCTCTCGGAGTTGTCCTGCAAGTCATGGAAGAGCTGGATGTTGATGTGCTGGCTGCAAATCAGGGTTCTTGAACAGACATTCCTAGGTATACTACTTGCGATGCTTGATCTGGTTCATAGATCTCCGAAGCCCAGGGCTCAGACTTGAAACGCCAGACGGAAAGCCGTGAAGTGCAAAATATTGTCGTCCCGTTCAGATGGGGAGAAAGTCCCGAATCTGTGTTGAGGCTGCCTCATCATGGTATTCAATTGCAATGATCGCGAGCATCCTGGCCAAGCCCACGAAAACTAAGAGAGTCAGCTAGACTAAGCCACTTCAAATAGGAAGACTGGTTTCCTACAGGGCTGAAGAATCATGACATGAAGTGCTTGGTTACTATTTGCTTGGCGAACACCCTCAGACTTCAGCCATTTAGAAGACAAGGATATGCAGACATGACAGCTTCGTTGAGGACAACTACATGCTCCAATTTAAGCAGGACCAAAGGAGGACTAAATTAGAGACGATTAGACACCCCTTATTTAAATATATCTACCATTCATATCTTTTTCTTCCTCGGCACAATCGCAGTGTCTATCCCACTAAACCACCTCATGAACTTCTGCACAGAGCCAGGCATAACCGCATACACCGGCATGCATTTCGAATAGAACGGCATCCGTATCACACCACTCTCCCCGCGACTAATCTTCTCAATAATCGCCTTCGCAATCTCATTGACTTCCAAGACCGGCCCAAAGAAATTAGAGTACCATGGTACTTTCGTGATATCGGCAAACAGCTGCGTCTGAATCATGCCAGGCTCGACCAAAATCGTCTTGACCCTCTCACGCACCTCCTTAGACGGGTTGCTCGCAATCTCATGCGTCAAGCACGCGTGCAATGACGACAACGCAGCCTTGCTAGCCGAGTAATCCGACAACCGACACGGCGACAGATGTGCCAGCAGACTCGAGATTGTAACAATCGTAGCTCCCGCCTTATGCTCGACCAAATCGCCTAGAAACGCACTCAACGTGATAAAGTGGCTGATAGTGTTCACCGTGATCGTTTTCGTCGCATCCTGCACCGATAAACTGGCACTGTAATCTTCCGGGATCAATGGCAAGCCCACCACTCCAGCAGCAGCGTTGTTAATCAAAATCGTTGGCTGGCCGAGCTCTTCTTTGATCCGCCCTGCCATGATCCTCACCGCCGCACTGTTGCGTACATCGATACAGCCCCACCACAGCCGGCCTTCGAATTCACCGCCGCTGCGCATCCATCCCCGTGCCGTCTCATCAGCCTCCTGTACGTCCAATACCGCGACGCGGACACCCTTCTTCATTACAAGTAGCATCTCTACTAGACACCTCCCTAATCCCGTCGCTCCGCCCGTGACCACAACGACTTCATCCTCCCAACTTACTGTCCGGACTGGCCCGTATGTGATCCGCGCGTTCAGCAGGGCAAGAAATCGGACAAATAGCAGGAAACTGGCGTAGTACAGCGTTGGATTTGCAAGTGGGTGTCGGTGGTGCAGCGGCGGAACAGCGACGATGCACAGGTAGAATATTAGGACGATGGCTGGGTGGAAAATAGAGCGTGAGAGGATGTGTAGGAGGAGGTCCAGGGTCATGTAGTTATACCATGGCTTGGATGTGGTGGTGCGGGAGCGGGGCATGTTGGAGGGCATGGTAACTTTGATGGGTGGATTGGGGCTTGTGTTGGACATCTTGGTTTCTGTGTGGTTCCCTAGGTTTGGATGATGATAGTTTGCTGATTCGGTGGTGCGTGGTGAAGGTGAAATGTGACGCTCAGTGATTCTAGAAGGTCTGGTGTGCTAAAGACCGTCACTGACAGCCTGAGAGAATGTGAACGCAAGTGTAGGCTGTACTGCTCAATGGTGCTGCATTCTCAATATCTCTGATGGTGATTTGAATCAGATAGACAACGAATATCTCCTGTCATGGAACATTCAGCCTGCTATTTTGAACATCACAATAAAAACTTGGAGTAAAACGTCGTTTGTATCAATTCCGGATGCAAGTAGCGGAACCAACATCTAACCGCACTAAAAAGCGCCCACTCAAAGACAAAACAGATATTGTTTCGTGCGTGTGTCATTAATGAACATAGAATTCAAGAGAAGTTCGATGCACCGAATTGTAATGAATACCATGTTGGCCATACCTACAGTACTTGCCTAGTCTCATCTACACAAAAACTACATAGGTAATACCCCCCTTTACTCGTGCTCTTGCCATCACATATTCACTACTACTTTTTGATTTGTCCTTGACTAGCGGGTACGCAGAATCAGGCGCAGTATTGTGCGCTCCGAGCGGAGCAAATACGAAAGGTGGTTTCGACACAAACGTTGACGCGATGCAGGGCGACGACGACCATCAATGCGTATGCTACAAGAGGACACGCCTCTTCCGTCGAATATAGAAGCAGCGAAGCACGATGATTCAGGGACAGGCTGGAGTAGGGGAGGGGAAGTACATACCGTGGTATAGCCTTGCTTGGATGGTAGTTGTAGAAGAGCATCACATGGCCGTGGACGACCACAAGAGCAGTCATGTTCGCTTGCAACCTGTGATCATGTTGAGGTAAAAGCAAATGTAGGCCGTGCAACGGCATTCACAACGTTGAACTTGCGAGGAAAAGAATCGTGGCTAGGTTTCAGATGTCAGTTACCAGCGTTCAAGCGTTGAAGTCTTTTGGCGATGCTCACAGTTTGAAAGACATCCCATTTCCATCCTATCGTTTGATACCATAGAAGTTCCAGCGCCTATTGATCTGCACGAACGTAGTCATAAACTGAACGTAGCCACTTTTGTCATATCATACCACACAGTACTTTCCGTGTTCCTCGTTACTCTCCGTTCAAGCCACTAGTTAAGCAAATCGGCCACATTCATAGGCATTTCATCGATCTGCGTCGAATAGTAGAGCTCGATGTCTCTTAGAATTCGCACATCATCGCTGGTGACAAAGTTGATAGCCACACCCTTGCGACCAAATCGTCCACTTCGCCCGATACGATGAATGTAGTTCTCTCTGTTGGAGGGCAGATCGTAGTTGATGACCAGACTGACTTGTTGTACATCAATACCTCGCGCCCACACATCTGTACTGATCAAGACACGGCTGTTGCCTTGTCGGAAATCGCTCATGATGCTGTCGCGTTCTTTTTGTGGCATTTCTCCGTGCATACTGCTGACTGTGAAGTTTGCTTCCCGCATTTTGTCCGTCAGCCAATCGACCTTACGTCTGGTGTTACAGAAGATCACGGCCTGTGTGATGGTCAAGGTATCGTAAAGATCACATAAAGTGTCGAATTTCCATTCTTCTTTTTCAACTGCGATGAAGTATTGTTTCAAGCCTTCGAGTGTCAATTCATCGCGCTTAACGAGAATACGGACAGGGTCGGTCATGAATTTTGTGGTCATATCGAGGACATCGTGAGGTAGGGTAGCAGAGACGACTACTACTTGCGTAGCAGGAGGGAGATAACGATACACATCGTAAATCTGCTCTCGAAAACCTCTGTTAAGGAGTTCGTCTGCTTCGTCAAGGACTAACATTTTGATGTGTCGAGTTCGCAAGTTTCGTCGTCGAATCATGTCTGCCACTCTTCCTGGTGTGCCGGAAACAACGTGTTGGCCATAATCGAGTTTGCGAATGTCCTCGCCAACATTTGTGCCGCCGATACAAGCATGACACTGCACATTCATGTAATCACCCAAAGCCATGATAACACTCTGTATCTGTGTCGCAAGTTCGCGGGTAGGAGATAGGACGAGCGCTTTCGTGTGTCAGCTACAACGTACTTTGAAAGATGCGGTCCTACCTTGTGTTTCTCGAACTGATGTCTCAAGAATCTGAAGAATGCTAATAGAAAACGTCGCCGTCTTTCCTGTGCCAGACTGAGCCTGCGCGATTGTATCTCTGCCTTTGCATATTTGGACAATTGCCCGCGACTGTACTGCTGATGGCGATTCGTAACCATATGCGTATATGCCTCTGAGCAAGTTCTCTTTCAGATGCATGTCTTCGAAGGTGGGGGCGACGGTGACCTCTTTTGAGGTCGAGAATTCCATTTTGTCGTCCATGTTTCGATCGATCTCGTCCGCCATGGTGGATTGTTGACTTGTGCGAGGTAATGAAGAATTGGTGGTGTATGATTGAATTATAGTACTCGCAGAGGGCTTCTAATGAAGGCAAACGTGAAAGTCTTGCGCTACTGTACTGCAGGGCGGTTGGTTCTACTCCACTCCGTACTCACCTCATCAGATTTGTACCGAGCAATGATTATGTAAGATAAAGCAATTATAAACTGTGTCCTTCCCATGTTACCACAAATGACTTCAGTTGCCTCTGGACAGTCAAAGCAAATATTCAATCTCTCGCTATGCGGCAGGAGCAATGACTTGCGTAATGACAGAGACAGCCACAATTTCGGAAACAACAATCTATCGAGTCTAACGATAGACAAATTGTAGTGAACGACGTTGATTGCCTCCAGTGATGCTCGCCAGGAATGCATCACAGCACAGCTGCATCGAAACAGATCGGTTAGCATTGTACAGAGCTAAAGCAGGTGAGGGAATGAAAGGTGAGGATGATCGTGAGGTACACCTAAAATATCAGCTATACAATGATAATAATTCATTTCTGGCTATGGGTAGTGTTTCATGACTACACTGCACGACTGTGAAACACTCAGACTTCGAAAAACATGATAGCATACTGCCAGGATGCACAGCACTACAGCGATATACTCAAGTTCAGGACAATTTTGGGGTCAATATTCATTCATAACTACCTGATCTATCACTTCGTCCACACAGAAACCTTCGACCTCGAGTACCTGGCATCCTAAAAATCCCACTTGGCACTCTTTGCCCATTCAGCCAAGCTCTGAGTCTTCAACCCAAGTGGTTGCAATACCTTATCACTCTCGCCCTGCTTCTTCTCCGAGCCAAGACCATAGTAGCTATAGTCCCTGACGAACACCATATTGTCCGTCAACTCCTCTGCTGTCTGCGGTGGGAGGAACGATTTAAACACGTCCTCGGGGACCTGGTTGAATTTGATCTCCTTTCCAATCGCAGTGCCAACCTCGCTCACAAGCTTGTTTGGTGTCACCCATTCACTAACAGCCTGGATGTACTTGCCATCTAGCTCGGCCGGATTAGGGTAGCTCAGGATACCTGCGACATAGGTACCAGTATCAACTTCGGTGCTCAACAGAGGCACCTGTGTTTTCTCCCCATCCCACGGCATCGTCAGCGTCGGTGTTCCGTTGTTGACATAAGGATTAGAGTTGATCATTTTCGTGTCCGAGAAGTTTGACATGTAGAAGCCTGGCATGAAGTAAGTCGACAACATGCCCGTCTTGCCCTTGACACTCTCGAAGTACTCTGCAATATCACTCTTGCCATCAAAATGGCTGACATGGGTGAGCTTCCCTCCAGAGACCTTGGTCACGTTGAGCAAGGAACTGAACACGGCGTGCTTCACACCGGCAGCAACACAGGCGTCGGCGATAGCTTTTCCTTGCGCCACTTCAGTGTCCTTGGACATGGACTCCCAGAAGTTTGTGACGGCGAAGACGGCGTAGGAGCCTTTGAGCGCGGTTTCGAGTTCGGATGGCTTGTTGAGGTCGGCGACAGCGATTTCGACGCCTTTGGCGGCGAGGGCTTCGGCTTTGGCGGATGACTTGTTACGGGTGATTCCTCGAAGTGCAAATTGCTGGGATAGAGTTGGGTTGTTGAGGACGGTACGAATGACAGAACCACCCTGTGCACCGGTGGCTCCAAAAACGGTGAGGATCTTCTTGGACATTGTGTTGGTTGTAGTTGGGTTGGTATTGGTTGTCAAGTTACGTGGTTGCTGCTGTTTGATTGAGGCTGTAATTGTAGCTCTGCTGGGTTGCTGTTGTTGAGGTGATGGTGGTCGAGGAATTCCAGGTCATGGCCAGGTAATATATACCCTCTTCGTTCATGTGCCATGTTGCACTGATTACGGAGCGTTGTACTCGCGTAGCTAAGAGGCCTCGTGCCATCATTGGTTGCTACCGTGTTTGTGCTCTATTGCGGAAAATGCCATACGAGTAGAGCAGGAGGGGCAATGGAATTAGGTAAGCGTCACTCAGCAGTACGGGATTTCGAAGCACATGTACGACCGCGCCGAAGTGGATTGCTAAGATCGGTGTTGCCGATTCTCTGGTGCGGGTGCGAAAGCTAAAGTTCCTGCGTTAATGCTTACACACCGCTTAGCTAACAACGTTGGTCAGACCACGGTCATTCATACGTCGAACCGAGCATCCACCTCTATGCGTACGAAGGATTTTGTAAGCGAACGTCGGCAATGGTTGGACAATACCGAATGTAGTGGATTCGAATAGTTCACGGACTTACAGGGATTTACTTCAGCCTTGACAATCTTGAGTAGCTGCCCATGGCTCGGTCTTTGACCAATTATGGAATAGTGGTCTCAAGATTCAATATGACTGCATGGATCAAGACCTTAACCATACGGAAGCCTATTGGCGATGAGGGGTGGCACCACAGGAACATGAAATCCAGGCTGACAAGAGCTTCATGTTGTCCTCGCGAGCTTGAGGGATTCATGCAGCCTTACCTACCTAGGCAGGTACTGTGTGAACATATCTCTGGCTGACTTCACTGGTTGTGGATAATGGCTACCGTTGTCTCCACAGCGCTGTGTGACCAGCACGTGTTCTCGAAACAAGCTGTGCCATCAATCAACCTCATCGAAGGACGAGGCGTCGAGGGCGATTGCCATCTTGGCGAGAGCGTACAGCATAGGTCGCGGCTTCACGTCAAAGTGCCACCAGCAAATTTGAGACAAGTTCATCTCATTGAGCATGAGATCTTGATTACAAACAATCTCAAGCCAGCGGAAATAGGTGAAAATATCACGACAGAAGGAATAGACTTGCTCAGCCTTGGACGCGGGACAAAGCTTCACTTTCTCGATCCTCAGAACACCGAAGATGTCGCTATAACCAAGGCTAAGGTGCATCCCACCATCACCATTACCGGCTTACGTAATCCATGCTGGCAGATCGAGAAGCACAGGCAAGGCTTGCAGGAAGTCTTCGTTGAAAGGGACACTAACAGAACAATTGTTGCGCGCAAGGCAGGTGTGATGAGCACTGTTGACGTTGGCGGCATTGTAATGCCTGGTATGAGAATTGTGGTGGAAGCCCCAGCAGACCACATACCATTAAAATGTGTCTGATACAACTAATCCTGCTCGTGAGATGTGGTGGGAGTATTACTGTTTCTTGATAGAGCACCCAGCATGTCAACGAGACCGAGAAAAGAGTCTACGGGCTCTTCGGGGGATGAGAGACGATTCTCCATCTTGTATCATCGTGATAGGTGTCGTGCTCTCAAACAAGTAGCATAATGCATGATAAGGAAGAGAGGGTGTTCCCAACTAGCGGAAGTGGCTGCGTGGTCGGTTAATTACCGGCATTTGCATATTTTGGTTTTTCCTAATTCGGACAATCCATCACATCGGCATCGAACACAACAAGTACCAGATCTGCGTCCTTTCCACGCGCGTTCGCTGCTGTTAACCAACACCAAGGACAACACCATGTCGGTGACCGATATATTCGCCGACGCTCAAAAGTCGTCCATCAACCACAAGTCGCTCACGAAACGTCTGCTTAAGATTGAAGCCAAGCATAAAGCGCATCGACCACGATTTGAGGAACAAGTCAAACAATGCGTTCTACGATGTCTAGAAGTCGCAAAGTCTGAAAGAGCCGGTGCAAATATTGTCAAGTTCCTCTGCGTTTATTGTGCTGCAACTCAAGGTCAAGAGCAGGAAAATGAAGATGAAGAAAACAACAATATCACCAATAACATCTTGCTTATGCTGCTTCCGCACATGGGCGCCAAAGACAAAGTCGTTCGATACAGGGCAACCCAAATCGTATCGCAACTGATGGGAATTGTGCAAGAGATTGAAGATGACTTGTATCAAGCTATCAGACACGAGTTGATCAGGCGCATACGAGACAAAGTACCCGCTATCAGACTGGAAGCTGTATGCGCACTGGGGCGACTGCTGGAAAATGAAATGGACGAGGAAGCACAAGAGAAGGAAAACGACAGCGATGATGACACAGTCATGTCCGATGAAGCAGAATCGACTGGCTTGCTGGCCAAGCTGTTGGATGTCCTTCAAAACGACACAAATGCTGACGTGAGGAAAGCGCTTCTCCTGAATCTTCCAATCGAGCCAAAGACATTACCGTACTTACTCGAGCGGGCACGAGACAAAGATGCACCCACACGAAGAGCATTATATGCCAAACTCATGCCTAATCTTGGAGACTTCCGACATCTAAGCCTGAGCATGCGGGAGAAGCTACTGAGATGGGGACTCAGAGACAGAGATGAAAGAGTCAGAAAAGCTGCTGCAAAGACGTTCAGTAATCTCTGGATTGAACAAGTCGCAAAAACCCTAGAAACAACAAATCCAGAAGAACAAGACGAAGAACCAAAAAAGAAAAACATTGGTTTCTATGATCCTACCATCTCAGCGGTTCTAGAGCTCCTCGAACGCATAGATATCCTCAATTCTGGTCACGATGATGGTATAGGTCCAGAAGCAATGCGTGAATTCTGGGCTCTTCGTCCTGACTACTTCGGTGTCATGGGGTTTCAGGACGAGTTCTGGAGTGCTTTGACAACAGAATCTGCCTTTCTGGCTCGCTCGTTCTATGACTACTGCTCCCAGAACCCCGACGCTCTCGCTGAAGCGGAAGACAAGATGCCAGAAGTTACACGTTTTGGCTTTCACCTGCAAAAACACCTCAACACAGTCCTCGACACCAAACAAGCTTACGACAGTGGTGAAGAAGTTGAAGAAGAAACCTTAGCCGAACAGGAATTCATCGCTGAACAACTCCTTCACGTTGCTCATACCCTAGACTATACCGATGAAATCGGCCGCCGGAAAATGTTCAGTCTCCTCCGTAATATGCTCTCCATACCAGCACTCCCAGACGAAATAACACGACTCGCAATCGAAGCACTTCGCCTAACATGCGCCTCCAACGCAGCAGGTGAGAAAGAATTCATAGCCGTCGTCACCGAAGCAATCACCGAAGTCCACGACACACTCAACGACAACAACGAAGATGCCAACGGCCAACAAACCCGCTCCCCAAGCCCAGACGACAACGACTCCTTCGTCTCAGCCCAAAGTGACCTCCCCAGCACTACCACCAATAACCGCCCAGTAACCACCCACACTAATTCCCACGATCTTACTGAAGAGGACCGCAACCGCCGTGCCCTAGCCGAACTCCTAACAAATCTAAAATGCCTCTCCATAGCCCACACCCTCCTCCAAAACATAACAACCGATCCATCCAAATCCATGCCCCTCGAAAACCTTCTAAACAACCTCGTCATCCCCGGCATGCGCTCCACCGACGTACCCCTACGCGAACGCGCGACGGAATGTCTCGGTCTGGCCTGCCTGCTGTCCCCGGATATGGCAACGGCCAACAGAGATCTATTCACATACTGCATGAAAAAGGGTCATGATGAACTGCGGATTCTATGTCTCAAGGTCCTGTGTGATATTGCTGTTACTTGGAACCAGCCTCCTCCCTCAGCCTTGAATCAACAGCAAAACACAGACGCTGATAACATGGAGAGGGAAGAAGTAGTGGATCTAGAGCCGTATATCCTAGCATTCGGCTACAGTCCCGAAGTCCAAGCTATCGCGACAACGTGTATCGCGAAATTAATGGTCAGCGGGTTCTATAGAGGGACTGAGAGTGTGAAGGCGTTTGATGAGGCGATTGCGGAGGCGGAGATTGGTGGAGCTAGGGGGTGGGAGGTGTTGGGACGGGTGAAGGCTGCTTTGGATGTTGGGGGTGGTGGAAATGAGTTATAGGAGTAGATGTATAACGGTGGATTTGGTGTTCTGTTGTCTTTGTAACGATGGGGCGATTTGGTCGACGTGTGTTGGTATTAATGATGTTATGATTTGGGTGGTGGTTTGAACTGGATGTGCTTTTTTTGGAAGAGGAGGGGAGGATCAATAGGTGTATGTACGGTATGCATGCCATGTTTGAATGACAAATAAAACGAGGAATGACTGCGGTTTGCATTCGCATGTAGCAGACACACAGCCTCTATTGTTCACGTCATGAAGAAGATCTGTGAAGTGTGCTGAATCGAAGCGAATAGTAGATAGGTACATAAGATACCCACTGTAGTGTGCTGCTCGCTCCACCTGCATCTAGTGTCCACAGTACCTAGAGTAGTCTGCTCCAGCCGACACAGTATCATGACCGAGCCGACCTACAGAATACCCTGCTTCTGCAAATCCAAATAAATCCTCTCAGGCATAACATTCCCCTCCCCATCCTCCATCTGCACCACGCCATCCACCGCCGCATCCCTCTCCCTCTTCTGAACTTTCAACTTCTCCCACAGCAGCACCGCGTCCTGAATCCCCGTAATCTCCCTAAACAAACTCAATCCACCCATACTAGCATTCCCACTTATACCCAGACACTTCAAGCCGTATATATGTCGTTGTTCGGAAAAATGTTTGTCGAACGCCCGACGGCCCATGTACACGAAGTTTCCGCAGATTTCGCATGTGAATTCTACGCCTAGGCCGTGGAGTTTGTAGAGCCAGTAGGGGATTGGTTTGCCGTCCCAGGCTAGGGGGAGTTTGAGCGGGTTGTAGATTCGTTCGGAGGTGTCGGATTTTGCGTCGTCGTTGTCGTTATCCGAGTCAGCGGCGTCGCCGCGGTTGTGGGAGGCGATAATGGCGGCGTTGTCTTCGGCGAAGAGCGCGTCTAGCTCGGCTTGGCGCTCGCGTTCGGTCATGCCTTGTTTTCGCTCGACGTTGACGCGCGTGTTGCTGCGTTCGTTGGAGAGGAGGTCTGATAGCGCGCGGATGCGGTGTTCGTGGGAGGCTATGAGGCGTTCTTTTAAGTTTGTTGGTGGGTGGGTTGTTGTTGGTCTTGTTGTTGATGAGCCGTTTGTTGAGAAGTTTTGGTTGTTGCTGGCTGCTTTGCGAATCTCGGCGTTGCGTTTGTGTTTCTTGCCAGGGAGGTGAGCGTTGTACACGTTTTGGTTGTTGAACTCCTTTTCGCAATCGGGGCACCAGACACCTGAGCCTGTGCCTTCTGTTGTTGGGCCTGAGATATCTGTGGATTCAGATGGTTGTGTTTCTCTCGTCCAACCTGGAATCTTGCCGGCGTTCCAATCGCTTTCAAAGTCGCGGTCTATCTTCTTAAATCTTTCAGAGAGGTCGTCCAGAGGTCGAGTTCGACGAACAAAGCTTTCGAGGTATGATGCTAGATTACCGACGTACTTGAGATATTTGTCGTTGACTTTGTTTTGTCGTTTGATTAGCATACGAGGAGGTTCGAAAGCGTCGAAGTTGTCAAGATATTGTAGGTATGGTAATCTCTTGATGTTGGGCAAATTCAGATAGTCTTCATGCAATGCGACCAGGTCCAAAAATCGACCATTCGACTCTTCTCCTGTGAACATGTTGTCCACTTCTGACACCGGCACTTCGCCATCGTCGGGCTTTCTGCGCTTGTATGCTCGTTCAAGGTTCTCGACTGGTTCGTTAGGATATCTTCTGTGAAAGTCCTTGATCTGCTCATACTGCTTGTAGAACTCGTCAAAAGGGTCTCCCGCAGATAATGATTGCTTTTCTTTGGCTAGACCGCCATCACGATCGCGGTAAATCTCTACGAGGCGCCTCGATTGCTCTTGTATTCTGGTCAGAAAACCGTCGAGCTGGTGGTCGCGAGTGAGCCGGTCTTTGATATTTCTGGGGTTTTCGCCAACTCGCTCGGCGATAGCTTGTTCAAGGCGTTCAAGGTCTTCGTGAATGAATCGCTGGTCTTCGATGAGCATCTTGAGGGTCGTACGAACTTTGTATGCAGATTGTTATGCGACGTCAGACGTGTTGCTAATCGTGGTTCCGAACTTGTGACAGAAAATTGTATTGATGCCTCATAACGATCAAGTACGGTAGACTTGGATAACAAACAGCGCAACTTCACCGATATATGGATATAACCCTAACCCTTGCGTCTTCGTGTTATGATCAAGAAACTGAACAACAGAAACAGCATATGGGAGACACTCTGAATTAAGATACAAAGAGCTGTCCGCACTCAATAAAAATTCTGATTTTGCGAACAGATGAGGCAACCGCCACATGAATTGGAGAAGATATGTACGAAGAGTTACCATCAACTAGAACTCACCAGTTCTGTCCGTAATCTCAATCCCCTTACTCCTATCAATGGCTGGCGCATGCAGGCCCTGGCTTATATTAAAAGTTTCAACCTGCTGCAACAAACTTCCATTCACGAACTCGCTCTCAGTATTCAACTCCAAAAATGGCTGCCCCGGTCTGGCCACTGTACTCCTCTTCTTCGTCACACTCCTCAACAATCCACCTCCTGTGAACGCATCATTTGTGTTCTCTGGCACGAATTCATTATTCGTGTTGTGCTTCTTCGTGCTCATACTGCGTGCGAGAAGGCCGCCACCTGTAAAGGCGTCATTTGTGTCTATTGGCACGATGATGTTGTCGTTGGCAAACTTCTTGATCGATTGTTTGTGGGAGAGAAGACCTGTACCAGTGAATGCATCTGCGGCATTTTCATAGATCGTGGCAGGTCCTTCGGTTCCAATCTTCTTAATGCTGCGTTGTCGGGCTAATAGACCTGTGCCGGTAAAGCCAGCATTGGTGCTGCCGATGCCCGCACCGATCGTTGTATTCTCATTTGTGTGCCTCAATTCATCCAGAAGGGCTCGTTGTGGGAAGGACGTTGGTGGGGTATGTCGCTTCATGGTGAGTCTTCGATGAGGGCTTGCTGTCTGCATTTCCTGCATCGATCTACTCCGACGATGGTCATTGAGAGTTCTGCTTCGTTGAGGAAGATTCGTTGCTTGAACTACTACCATAGTTGTAGAGGGCGTTTGTTCATCTCTGTACCTAAAAGCAGTAGCAGAGCAATCTGGCCGAGATCTGGACGTCCCGGAAGAGCCTTTGGACTGCGCAGTCGACGGCCGTGGTTGCGCAGATGTCTCAGGCCGTGCGTTCGGAACAGGCTGTGGTTTTGGTGCTGTGCCTTCGCCCAATACATAGACGAGATACCAGCTTCGCCAGGATTGTAAAGCGTTGTACCACAGATCTGCCAACACTTTGTCATTTGTTGCAAAGAAGTGAACGAAATTCTCAGTGCTTTCGAACAATATGGAGCGCTGCTGACTCTTGATGGCGAAGCAGACTTTCTTTGGCGGTCTTAATCTCTTTATCTGTTTTCTGGTCGGTATGTAAACATCAAAGTCGGACAGATGAAACACATTCGGAGCGTTTCCATCGTTCTCGGTTTTCGATGCCGTCACTTGTCCATCTGACTTGAGGACCATCCAATGCTTTTCCCATTTGCCAGGCCTTTGTGAGTGGTACAAGTTGAGCATGGTCAGATCCGGCTGTCTTATAGGAGCCTCTTTCTGTTCTAGACCCTTCGCTGCAACTTCAGACCCAGGCATAATCGTAAGGTAGTTCTGACTGTCGCTGTCCCAGGAGTTCATCACATCTCGAATGTGCTCATAACGTCTAAGTGGTCTTTCCAGCCCAAGCGGTCGGTATGTTTCCACCATAACAGACGTTAGAGGGTCAATAGACCGTGATATTGTCACGGACGCAGACTTGAACAGCTCTTCCACTGTCGTCGAGGGAGTGATAGGCAGTGTCAGGCGGGATGTTTCAAATCTAACCTCGACTCTTCGCTCACCAGAATTAATTGCTGACACGGGTGCGTCGATTGCCTTCGGGAGGTGTACCCCTGTTTCTGATGGCCCGTCACCAGCCATGGGCGAGTACACCGTTGCCGATACCGGGGCACTTTTTGATTTAGAGGTTGTCGGCCGCCTGTCTTGCCGTTCAACGGCAGGCTGGTCGCGGCATTTGGTCGCGCAAGGTCTGACATCGAATTCCGGCTGGACTGGGTTTTCCTTCAGTCTGAGGCTGTATGTGTCTCTTTCGCGTCGCGACGAGTGTCGCACAGGCTCTTGAGTTGGCCCTGACATTTTTTCTGGAACAAATGCTGTTCCTGGATGCGACCTTTGACTTGAGCTATCAGGAGTGCGACTTTGCGATCGTTGCACCTTGTCCTGCCCTCCTTCCCGTCCTAATCTTGCTTCCGCTTTCACCCTTTCCATGTCAACCTTCGCTTGTGCAACAGCCCTAGCTTCGGCTCGTATTCTTCGATCTCTCTCTGCTTGCTGCTGTTGCTCCTTCATTCTTTGTAGCTTGTCATATTCTCCCTCGAGTATCATACGAGCTTCTTCTCTTGCTGCATCAAAGGATCTACGAAAGGTGGGAGTTCTTTCGCTCGATGCCGACATAGTTTTGCTTCTCTGCCGAGTACCATGCACTGCATGGTCTCGAGGTAGGTCATCATGTTGCCGACGCGACTCGGCAACCTGTGGTGATGTGTACACCCTCCTTTGCTTCGGCCGTTGTGATGAAGAGCTGGAAACGGACGTCTGTGCTGGTGCTACCTGAGGTTTGGGTTGGAACTCAGCAACTGGTGAATGTGACTTCGGCACAGTCACGTGTGGGATGACATTATTCGTTGGCAGAGGAACATGATGTACTCGTGGTTTGTGAGTTCTTCGATAGCGAGAAGGAGTCCTGCTAATCTGGGCTTGCTGGTCGTCTTCAGGAAGTTCTTCTGAGACTTGTACTGGTACTGGTGGAGCGCCAGTTTCCTCGCGCGAGATGGCTTTCCTAACCGAGCGGTAACGTGAATATCGAGCGGCCTGTGTCGCTGTAGGCAAGACTTCTGCGTCCATGTCAATATTGGCGGACGTGCAGCATTTCGAGTGTGGGGAGAGACCTTTCGGACAGGCGGGATGAAAGCATACCTATTTACCCAATGCCAGTGCCAGTGTGTCACTGTGTGGTTGCCAGGTGGTGGAGTGGTCATGTGCAGAGTGAGCCTGCAGATGCTCCCTGTATTGACGCTAGTGGCACAAAACAGCAGGGATGCCACGAGTTTTCAGTCCTTCGGCCCCTGGAAATTGTTGTTTCATGCAGGTACAGGCAATGCACCGACGCCTATTGGCATAGAAACTTGCCTAATTATAGGGGTCATGCGACCATTAATTTATCTTTGTGCGCTTTACACCATACAAACTTTACTGCCTGCCGTCCTGCAGCAAGCGATCACGTCCAACGATCAAGAAGAACCATGACTGCTGAACCTTCCGACTCGCCCACAACCACGCACCACTTCCCACAGAAACTCCATTCCACCGCTCGAGTTGTGAACCACTTTCTCTCCGCCTTCAGGTCCGTTATTTGATTCATCTTATGCTCCTTAAGCAGCAGATCTGGATCATGTAGCGGGAACTTCTTACGGTCAGGCTTGATACCTTCTCCATGTGAGGGTCGGAGCTGGTCCGAGTTGAGACTTGTCGCTTCCGTCGATGGCTCTCGAATGTCTGAAGGGGTGCGAGCTGTCGAAGACGCACGCGAAGAGCTGGGAGAAACGTCGTCGTCGAATGATGCAGCGTGTTTCACTTTCCTCCTCGCGATGCCCTTTTGCATCAGGCTGTGCTTGGACGTCGCCTCGGAACGGCCTTCACCTCCGTTGTGTCCGACTATGAACTGCTCCAAGTCCCAATGTCGTATTTGTGATGAAGTGTTACCTGCTGTGAGTACGGGATGCAACTCTGGAAAAAGCGGACTTGGTTGAAGTAATCCAAATCTTATATAGAAGGACTTCGAGTAAGGGCAATGAAATTCCATGTACCTGGTATATGGCGCTGTTTCTCCATACCTTGAGTCCGCGCTTCTGAAGACATCATCGTCAACTGCAATCCTCGGCTTTCGCATGAAGCCATTCCGTGTCTCAAGATACTCCTGGCTTTTCGGGGCTGTATCAGGTGATGGTGGAGGACGTGCTGAGTGAAAACCTGTAATGGCCCAGAGTACGATTTTACCCTCCCGATCTTGAGTTCCAGCCGCCTTCGAAAGAATCAAATCACCCCAGAACATAACTTTGTCGACGTAATCCGTGTGAATTGCCGATGTAATGAAGTGAGGGTAGTGTATCACGCGCAGCTCGTCAGAGCTTCGCTTTCGTTCTTCCTTCGAGATTTCTTGCCAGAAGCTCGAGTTTACGCCGAGGTCAGGAATAGTCCAGACGCAGATTTTGTGATCGAATCCACTAGACACAATGTATCTGCCTGTGTCGTGCCAATGGATGGATAGGAGACCTGCTTCATGAGCTAAGTTATGCCCGCATAATACTACACAAGTCGATTGCGTTCGGTTGCCAGCCCTTCGCAAGTCCCAGACTCGTATGCTGCCGTCCATGGAAGCGCTAGCAATAATCCATGGGTATTGAGGATGAGTTATGAGGTCGTTGATGACACCTAAGCCATGATAAGCTAGGGTGTATAGAAGCTCGCCAGTGAAAGCTTTGATGACCTGTATGTGACCGTTGCTGCCTGCGATGGCGAGTAAAGGCCCTTCATCCTCCTGATCAAGTGAACACCATGTGCAGGTGTTAAGCATGCTACCCTCCCCAATTTCTGGACTCTCCCTCACATATGCTGAAATAATACCGATTCCTGTATCTTCATCATTTGTGGCCTCGCAGATGAGTACTTCCGTATTATTGACAACAGCGAATACGGCGGGATCATCCCTTGTCTTTAGGTAGGGAAAGAATCTGACTTCCCAATAGGCGCCTTGACTACCCCTAACCGTCGTGCGCAACTTTGGGAGTGTGAAGCTTTTAAGGTCGGAGGATGTGGGTGTCATTGCAGCCAGCGGTTATCAGTGATTGTGCTTCTATCGGCCAGTGCGCACATTGCTGTTGATGAGGCACTTGATTCGAGACGGTGCCACGACTCGAAATGAGTGATAGTCTGCTGTATAACACCCACAACAAGCAAGCTATCTTAGTTGCAACAAACGGTCCATTTCCCGAACATCATATACTTATGAATCAGAGTGAAGGTCAATCGCGAATGAAATCAGTCAAATGGCTGACATCCCCTGTAGACGAGACGGGAGATGAACTACAATTCTTGTTGACATGCTTAAGACCTCACGTGACAGTGTGGTTTTGAAAAGGCGTCCTTGACCAGGAAATGGATATACGTATTATGGGAATATTGCTTTCTATGCAGTGTTTCTAGGTCCCTGCCTGTATCTTTGCTCGTGTACGTCTTTACTCCTGGATAGTAATGCTTTTTCCGACATGATTCGGACGCTCTTAAGTGCTCTGTTTGTACACCGGCTCTATCAACTTTACTGTGGAGACGCGCACAACATCATGTCGGACCTTTTTTATTAACATTGAATGTCCTCTCATCGTGAAACATCGAGATTTGCATCTATGATTTCAAAGCTTACCCGCTGACGACCTGTCCAAGATACGAATGCTTCACCATGGTAGGCAGAGTATGGTTAGCCCGGATTACAGCCGTTAACACGAGGGAATGCAGCCACACGCCGACACCACCAACTTCTCATCCGCAGACAAGGCAACTTCCTACGCACAGCTACTCGAGTCCCTGGCCTCTCTTACTGCTGGATCGCGTTTCTGGCCAACCAACACCGCCAACACAGCATCTCTACTGTGGCATCTCTACCACTCTCTTCCATCGCCATCAAATCACGTGAACTGGGCAGGTTTCTATGTTGCCGATCCTTCGGATCCTACGAGGCTATTGTTGGGTCCTTTCATGGGCAAGGTCGCATGCCAGGTGATCAAAGTGGGCAAGGGAGTTTGTGGTACAGCGGCCGAACGGAAGAAAACAGTGCTCGTTCACGATGTTGAGAAGTTTCCGGGACATATCGCATGCGATGGGGATTCGAAAAGTGAAATCGTTGTGCCAATAGTGATTGACGAAAAAGTAGGTTTCAATTTTCTCGCCAGAGGTTTCGATCTTGATTCACTTGTGTCTACCCTTCTCCTATAATTGCCCAGCCATCTTGACGGCTCAATTACATATTCCTCTTGTCCCTTCGTGTACCGTATTCACTGGCTTCGAATTGGAGACCAACGAGGTATTAACTTTGGCAGTGCATTGGTGTGATAGATATTGATTGTACGGAATTGAACGGGTTCGATGAAGATGATCAGAAAGGGTTGGAAGCGATAGCAAAGCTATTAGCTGCCTCATGTGATTGGTGATTGTTATTGACCGGAGGACCAACCCCTTGCTGCCGATTTACCGTTCACATAGTTCACATATTTCATCCATACCACCTCGTCCGAGCTCGTGTCATGTCCATAGTAAGTTTTGCAAACCCATCGGATCTGCGGGTATCATTCTATTTTTCCATACTTGTTCGTGGATGGATTCCACCATGCATTCCTTTCCAGTGAAAGTCACTGGGTAATGACTTTCACTCTGCAATCCTGCATGCAACGAAAGGTTCGAATGCTGCGCTCATGCAGAATTTCCCTTGAAGTTTGTGCCAGCTCGAGTACTGCTAATAATCGTTGTCACCTGCTCTTCAAGATCATCCCAATCGTTGGTGTCGACTTTCTGAATTTCCGTACTGAAATAGCTCTGAATTTCCATAAGCTTCTGCCAGTCAGATTTCGAGCTCACGAAGGTGACGGCAACGCCAACACGACCAAACCGACCAGTTCGACCGATACGGTGAAGATAAGTTTGAGGATCTGCGACGAGTGGTCCACCTGGACGAGAGAGCATGTCTGGAACATCATAATTGACGACCATTGACACGGAGGAAACATCGATACCTCGAGCAAGAACGTTGGTAGAGATGAGGACTTTCGCATGGCCTAGCCGGAACGCGTCGATGATAACGTCACGCTGGTGGCCTTCGAATCCGCCGGTTAGAGCGACCACCTTGTGACCTTCTGCTGTCATTCGCTGCTCGATCTTTGTAGCTGTTTCCTTCTTCTGCAAATCTTGTTAGAGTGATCCTTGCAAGTTCGTGGGGCGTTACATACTCTCACGAAAATGATGGATGATCCAATGGTCAACATTCCGTAGAATCTCACGAGGACCTCGTATTTTGCCTTGTCGTCATCGCAATCGAGGTATATCTGCTTAATTCCTTCTACCGTCAAATCCTCGTGTTTCAGAGTCATCTCGTTGGCATTTGGTGCGAAACTGTGGGCATATTTCACAACGTTTTCCGGAAAAGTTGCGGAGAAAAGGACAACCTGAATTTGCTTAGGTAGCATCCTAGAATTGTTAGCATAAGTTTGAACTTGACTTTTGTTCGCCATACAGCTTGACCCTCGCACACTGGTCACCCAATCCTTCCTGGTCTAGCATGTTGTCTGCTTCATCCAGAACAAGGATCTTGATCTGTCGAGCGTCCATGTTTCGTCTTCGAATGAGGTCCATGACTGTACCTGGAGTACCAACGACAACCGCTGCCTCGATTTTTCGTCCTCGCTGCGAGGCTTCGACCGGAACGGCTACATCAACTTTGAGACCTTCCATATAATGACCCATAAGGCACACCACGCCAGTGATTTGACGGGCCAGTTCTCGACTTGGGGCAAGGACAAGAGCTTGTGGGGTTTTCTGCATCTCGGGAGTGCTGATATCAACTCGAGTGAGAATATTCAGGACAAAAGCTGCGGTTTTGCCAGTGCCTGACTGCGACTGTCCGATCAGATTTTGAGGGGGATCTTGGATGAGAAGAGGCAGTGAGCGCTCTTGCACTTTGGAGGGCTTTCTGAAACCCATACCAACTATGCCTTTGAGAATTTCTGGCTGAAGACGTAATTCCTCGAATGACTTCACGGAGTATAGGGGGTTATCAGGATTAGCCTGCATGTCTGCGAGTTTGACTTGGACAGCGTATTCAGGCTCTGAAAGCTGTGAACCTCCGAATGGTTGACTTGCGCCATCAGTCTGATCAGGTCCAGCTGGAGCTTGTGTTGTAACCGGTGGTTCTTCTGTAATTGGTGAATTGACCTCGTCTGCCCATGATTTCTTCTCTTCATCTTTAGTAATGCGATCCGCAAGGGAAGGTTCAGAGGCGGTTTCGGTCGACATTTTGTCGGTATCACTGAGGATACAGAGATCGAAGGCGTCTGTACTCGACGTTCAGAAGTGGTCAAGGATTGGCAAGAGCTGCCTGCTCGTATGTTGATGGGTAATCGAAGGTGTTCGAAGGACCTGCAGGCTGCAGGGCTGTTCAAGAGAGGGATGGTAAAAAAGTATTATATGCAGAAAATCACTGAAATGAGCTTTCGGGAGGCCAGAATAATCTGCGAGAGATAGAAGCAAACAAATGTCAATTTTATCTGCACCCTTGGTAATAAGTTTCGTTGTGTCGTTGTGTCGGAGTGAAGGTACTGAAAGTACCTCATTTGCATACATTTATTTTGCTAGTCAAGGTACCCTCCCGCACCTGCATCTTTACTCCGCATTTCGCTTTAGACCCCTGCCACACATGGCACCCCACCAAGCCATCAGCAGCCAGAAGCCCCAGGCCGCGCATCAAGCTTCTTCTCACCCATGTTATAAGTCACATATGTTCGATGTCACCCTGATATACCCTGGCCGTGCGGCCAGAAGCAGTCTATTACTTCGAACGGAATGCTGAAGATCCAGTCGTTTGAATGAGCGTACCACCGTACAAGTCACACTATTTTAATCCATGAATCGCAATCACACATCGTCCAGCACGCATCTATGATAACGATACTTTGCAAAATAGTTTCAACATGGCTCAGGTAGCCTCTGTCAGTTTTGGTGCGGAATTGAAGGATGGTTTCAAGCCTGTTGATACGTGGGTGACAAATGGGATTACTTGGCTTGAAGAAATTCAGCAATTCTATCGTGAGCGAAGTACGATTGAGAAGGAGTACAGCGATAAGCTGACGGCGTTGGCGAAGAAATATTATGACAAGAAATCCAAAAGATCAAGTAATCTGAGTGTTGGAGATACTCCCGCTCTTACGCCTGGTTCACTCGAAGCGGCCTCACTCACGATATGGACGACGCAACTTACTACCGTCGAGGCGCGTGCAGCTGAGCATAATAAATTCTCTCAGGACCTGACCAACCTCATTGCTGCGCCTCTACAATACAACCAAGACAAGCTCGACGAACTTCGTAAGAGTCATGCAGAATATTCAGCCAAACTGGTCAAGGAAAGAGACAATTCGTATGGTGACCTGAAGAAGATGAAGAACAAATACGACTCCGTGTGCGCCGAACTAGAGAGCCGACGCAAGAAACAAGACAGTGCATTCGACTATGGCAAGTCCAAGGCAGCCAATGCGTACAATCAGCATCTCATAGAGATGAACAATGCAAAGAACACATATCTGATCGGCATCAACGTCACGAACAAACTGAAAGAGTGCTATTACCATGAATATGTGCCCGAACTGCTGGACTCCCTGCAAGACTTGAACGAGACAAGAGTTGCGAAATTGAACGCTATCTGGACGCTGGCCTCTGCACTCGAAACATCGACTCTGCAAAAGAGCGCTGAGCATATGAAGCGGTTGACTGCTGAGATACCGAGAAATGATCCAAAGCTCGACGGTATAATGTTTGTTCGCCACAATGCTGTACAGTGGCAAGATCCTCCTGATTTTGTGTTCGAACCATCTCCTGTCTGGCTTGATACAGACGCTATGGCAACAGACGACACAGCTAGAATCTTCTTACGAAACATATTAACGAAGAGCAAACCGCTTGTCGGCGAAATGAAAGTCCAATCTCAGCAGAAAAGGAGGGAATTGGACAATGTCAAGCAAGCTCGCGAGAATATCCGAGCGGGCAAGGACAAACGGGACGAAGTCGACTGTGTACGATCGCAATTTGCTGTGCAGGAAGCACTTCACGCTATCGAAAGACAAAGAATGACGGCTGAAGTAGAGACATCTACCATCACATCAATCGTCGGTGATCTAAGCTTACGAGGCCAGAGTCATCCATTCAAGTCAGAAACTTTCAAAATTCCGACAAACTGTGATCTTTGTGGGGATCGAATATGGGGTCTCAGTGCCAAGGGATTCTTATGCACAGATTGTGGCTTCACTTGCCACAGTAAATGTCAGATGAAAGTACCTCCAGAATGCCCTGGTGAGCAGACGAAGGAAGAGAGAAAGAAACTAAAGGGCGAAAGGCAAGCAGCCGCAAGTGCGGCAGTTGAGGCACCAGCGCCCACCTCAAACGGGAGCACGGCGCCGTCTCTGACCAGGCAGGATACTATGAATAGTCTTAGCTCTGGCTATGCAAAGACTGCCACGCGATCTGTGTCTAGCACACCAAGATCTGTCCCAGAGCTTGCAGGAGATTCAGTATCGCCATTTGCAGATACACCGCCAACCGCGGGTTCAAGCGCTCCGCGCCGCAATCGGATCGTTGCGCCACCACCTATGGCTTACGTCGGTGCTTCTACAGATGATCTTTCGTCACCCACAGGAAGAAAAAGAGGTAGGATGATATATCCATACGAAGCAAGAGATGCAAGCGAAGTTACCATCACTGAAGGCAAAGAATTTGAGATCCTGGAACCCGATGGTAAGTGCCTATCATTTTGAAGAGGCATCAAACTAACACTTCCAGACGGCGGGTGGACCAAGATTAAAGCTGGTTATGGCCAAGAAGGACTTATACCAACAGCTTATTTTGAAGAGATCTCGTCCGTTCCGGGCTTCGCGACAAGGCCACGGCCTGAGCGAACACCATCCACCTATTCTAATTCATCGGCGTCGCTCACATCGATAAACGCTCTCAGAAAACAAGGACCAGTGGTCGCGCCGCGTCGAGGAGCCAAAAAAGTGAAGCATTGCGAGGCTCTATATCCGTACACAGCTCAGTCAGCTGCCGAGTTTGATATGGAGGAAGGCGAAAAATTGGTTCTGATATCGATGGGAACAGGTGATGGGTGGGCCGATGTTGAGAAGAATGGTGAGAGGAGAATTGTGCCAGCGGCCTACATACAGGAGTGCTAAAATGTGGATATTGAGTCAATCACCTTTGCAATCATCAACAGTGTGTTTGGGTGGCATGAAGAGACTTAATCATCATGTCCACTCTGGTGAGTTTCAAGGCATTCGGACAGTGCCGGCCAATCTCACAACCAAGAACCACGATCAACAACAATCTCATGGCTATTATTATGGCCGGCATATATCTAACACATTCGAGTTGGAATATTATGGACATCTGATCGACATTGCTGCCCAATCTCATGCAAGTCTAACTACAGTATATGCCAAAGAGTCGTTGCACCGAAACCCTTGTCAAATTTACACCTCCGGCACAGATCTCTGCCTAAGCAGTCAATGAGCCGCAAACACAAGAACATGTTTCTCTATGCTGCTTGTGTTAGCCTGTATCGAAGACATTGTCGAGTTCTGAAGCCCCAACGTGACACAGAACATGAATCGAAAACCGGCGATAATCGAAGCTTTGATCTCGGGGGCCGAAGCATCTATACCATTACCAACCACCAGCGACCAACGAAGGACACAGATTTGCGAACATCCTTGGACGGAGATAACGTTGAACAATATGCAGCACAACAACCCGTTCAATGCCACGGCTTCATGGACCTCTTTGCCTGAGTCCCGGTGGAGGCGAAACCCTAAATTTCCTTGGTATGCCCTTGCTTTTGGGTATAACGGTCCACGATAGAGCGTAAAACATGCGAGCCTTTATCTCTGAGAATCGCTTTTTCAAGATGCCACCAATAGTAGCAGTGGCGCACGCACTGGTTAGTGTTCAACCGCGGCCTTGTATCCTTGATTGGCAACGACATATTTCGCATAGAAAGCATCACATCGCGGCCAACCACGCATGAGCCGCTGTCCCCGATGCCTATACATCTTGTTGGATAACGTAGGCACTTTGGAGCATAAGTTCCGTGTTCAGAGCAAGATGATCATTGCAGAACCTGCTAAGGGCGTTGTCTCTTCTAGGGATAAGACTTGACCCTGCAACAGCATGTCTGAGTATCAGACTCATAGAATGCCTGTCTTTCCTGTTGGTGTTCTATGCAGATACGACATGGTAGCTCAACGACAGGAACGATCATATCTCATACGTAACGTCGCAAGTGAATACGTTTCGCCAAGTAAATCGCTGCTTCGATCAAGCAATGTCTGCCAGTGACACAAGCAGAGGCAGTTCCAGTGAGACTGTTCTCTGTACTCGTATTAAGATTGCAAACGTGATCTAGCACCGTTTTTGGAGTACCCCTTTGAGATCGGGTGTGGCTGAGTACTTGGCTAGTGCCCGCCAATCTCACTAGCAGCCGGGGCTCGTCACCATCACCTTGGCTCCCTCTGGCATCCATACCGGACGGCAAGAGATGGAGAGAGGAAAAACAGGTCTCACAATCCGTAGGGAATATATCATTCCTCACAATGTGTTGAGGGCGCGCACGAGTAGAGAACGTTATTGTTGCAAAGAGCATGAACAACATGAGCCTTTGCTGAGCTGCGCCATAAAGTATCTTGAAACCAAATCATAAAGTAATCGACGGTCTTGGCAGGGATGAATCTTAGTAGCCGACCAAGTTCACGTCTATTGGTAAAGCTCGAATCTCGAAGCAATAAGTGAAACTCCACCAAACGTGCATCGAGAACTGGCTGGCCACCATTGTCCGCCACAACCGAACATGCTCCAGCCTTTGCTCCAGCTTCTGTTGGGATGCGAAAGGTTGCTTTCACATCTATTTCCTTTCGTTCCTGCCCCTACTTGCTACTTGCCTCTCGGTTGATACTCGTTCCTACCTGTTTGCTAATTTCTTCTTGTCACTTGGACAACCAGTGCGACTGCCTCTCGTTTCAGTCGCCGTTTCCTTTATTCAAGTTTCTTACCACCAAATCGCTACTATTGTGGTGATTGTTAATTAACCACTTCTCAACTGGTATCCCTTCGGTCGTTCAAGTTTCCAACTTATTTCCCAACTCGGTTGTTGGACGCAAACACTCGTCACTACCACAAGTTTCTTTGGTGAATCAACTCGCATTAGCACCATGAAGACCTCAGCAGCTCTTCTATCCTTTGCAGCTTTGTCTGCCGCCGTGGCTCTGGAGCCACGAGCAAGCAGTCTCCCTGCCGTTACAGTCTCGGGAAATGGTGAGCCAACAGACATCCTCTCTCCGTCTGACCTTTACTAACTTCAGGACAGCCTTCTTCGCTGGCAGCTCACGTTTCTACATCCGAGGTGTCGACTACCAACCCGGTGGTTCATCCGATGTTGCCGATCCTATTGCCGACGCTGCAGGCTGCAAAAGAGATATCGCATACTTTCAACAATTGGGACTGAATGCTATTCGTGTCTACACTGTTGACAATACAGCCAACCACGATGAGTGCATGACCGCTCTGGCAGCTGCTGGCATCTACCTTATTTTGGACGTCAACACTCCCAAATATTCCATCAATAGGGCTAACCCAAATCCATCTTACAATGCCGCCTACCTTCAGAGTGTTTTCGCCACTGTTGACAAGTTTGCGAACTACACCAATACTTTGGCTTTCTTTTCCGGCAACGAGGTCGTCAATGACCCCGCGTCATCAGCTGCTGCTCCATATGTCAAGGCTGTAACCCGTGACATCCGACAGTACATTCGAAACCGTGGTTACCGAACAATTCCTGTCGGTTACTCAGCAGCCGATGTTCAAGAGAACAGATTGGAGATGGCCGAGTACATGAACTGCGGCACTTCTGATGAACGATCCGACTTTTTCGCTTTCAACGACTATTCTTGGTGTGATCCCAGCAGTTTCACTACTTCTGGTTGGGATCAGAAGGTTAAGAACTTTACTGGCTACGGACTGCCTATTTTCCTCTCTGAATACGGCTGCGTCACAAACACTCGTGACTTTGGTGAAGTCGCGGCTCTGTACAACACTGAGATGACTGGTGTCTACTCTGGTGGTCTTGTCTATGAGTACTCCAACGAGGACAGCGGGTACGGTCTTGTCACTATCAGCAACAACAACGTTTCTCTCAGACCCGATTTCAATACTCTCAAGACCGCTTTTGCCAACACTACCAACCCATCAGGTAATGGTGGTTACAATTCCACTGGTGGTGCTTCTGGCTGCCCAGCCTATTCTTCCCCCAACTGGCTGGTCATGAATGACACGCTTCCGGCTATTCCAGATGCTGCCAAGACGTACATGACTTCAGGTGCCGGCACTGGTCCAGGTCTTAATGGTGCTGGTTCTCAGAACGCTGGAGGTGCCTCGACAGGTACCGCGTCTGCCGGTAGTGGTCAAGCCACCAAAACTGGTTCCAGCGGTAGCAGCAGCTCTACTTCTACTGCTAAAAACGCTGCTTCGGCCATGTATCGACCAGCCGAGTCCAGCTACGCTCCTCTGGTCTGCGCTGTCGTCTTCCTTTCAAGCATGTTTGGTGCTACTCTTTTGTAAACGTATCCAATGGGAAAAGGACGGGCCGTCTAACGGAAAGAGTAAACAATTGATGTTATAGGTATGCTGGTATGGCGCATTTTATTTTGCAGGTTAGGGAAAATCGTTGTTATCCATGGTCATTGAGTAACAGAAATTGTTGAAACGATTTTTTGAAAAGTCAAGTTTATCAATATCATTCAATATGCAAATTTTATGCTATTAGCTCTTTCTGACACAATCTCCCTGGCCATAACTCAGAGGGCACCACCCATAATTCATCCCAGCAACCAAGCATGTTACCGTCTACGGTACTCTACTCGCCGACTATTAATCTCTACCGTACAATACCAACGCTGTCAGTCAAATATTTCAACGTCTCTGAGCTCACTACCTATCCTACCTCAATAGACCGATTGCTTATCCGCCCCTTTATGCTCTCATTCTATTTATTACCATGCCTGGTAGCGTGGTCATAGTTATTCCTTGGGGAACTATAAGGATGAGTGGAGGAGTGAAGGGACAGCTAGAGTATGAGTAGTAGGTTAGGGCAGGAGTGTTGGAAATAATGTTATTTATTACTCAGGGTATGGATGTCGGTCAATATGTACAGTACATATACGTTACTGAGTAAGTGTTATATGAGTGTAAGTACTTGTGTGGGTGTTAGGTGTAAGTCGTCCTGTGGGTACTGTACATATAGCGTTGATAAGAGAAGCATGTTAATTCGTTTCGCTTCGCTTCGATTTGTGATGTGATGTGGTGTGGTGTACGAGTAGTGTGAATAACCAAACGACCGAATGAATAAATACATGAACACACGGACACATGTAGATACCTATGTTAGATGCCGTGGCCAACGCTTATGTAACAGTCTCATTGAGCATATTTGCAACCATTGGCGATTGACACTACAACACAAGAACTAGAAGCAAGATAGGAAATAGATACCTAAATAGATGGATGGATATGGTTCGGGCGGAATGCAAGATATGTTGTATTCACGTTCATCCAGTCATGATATGAGCCAAGATCAGCCTGATCTAGTACGAAGAGCTATGAAGAGCTCTTGGCTCATCTACTATAGTAGTAGCTGAAATACCTAATCTCTTCTTCTTCTTCTCCATTGCGTTCGTTCTCATACGAGGTTCTTCCTCTCCTATGTATCTCCTCTCATGCTGATCATGGAGACCCCCGTGAACAAAAATCTTAAATTGCCTCAATAAAACCGGCCGTCGAAAATGCGTAATGTGCTGCTTTTAGTTTGAAAAGCTAATAACGAGTGTGTTGCAAAAAAGTGGCCACTGAGCCAGGGTAATCGTGTCTCAAGGCCTGAATGTATGTGAAAACGCTGCAATTGCAAACGAGGTGAGAGTCGAAGGTTAAAAAGTCAATCATGATGCTGGAGAATGTGCTCGAAGCTCGTTGTAGCAAAAACATCCACCAAAACGCCCCAAGATTCAATTCATAAAACGTCGTTAGGTATGTGGTTTGTTGTCAAGAGGCTGGGTAGAAGACCAGTCTTTATTCTTCTGGCACCTTAGCCTCTTTGGATCTCCAGAAGCGCATTAACTTGCTGATACGACTTGGCTTCTTCTTCGTTTTCTCCTCATTCGGCGTTACGACAGCTTCGAATTTGAGTTTGCTACCATGTGCAGAGCCAGGTATAAGGCGATTGAGACTTGCAAGACTGTTCCTCTTCCAGCCTTCATAAGGTTTTGGTGATCCAGGCACAAACATGGAGTGCGACCTTTGCTCCAAAGAGGGTCGAACGTTGCCAGGGCCAGATACTCGTGGCATGCTGCTTGACACACTGTCACTGAGTGATGGCAGATCATCGGTAGAAGGTTGAACATGTTCTATGTTTAGCTCACACAAGCGGCGAGATCGTGATTGTATATCGAAGGAGACATGGTCCGCATCTGGCGACGAGATTAGCGAAGCAGATGTATTTCTACCTTCAGTTGAGGACGCATAATTTGACTGAGGATTAGGATACGCAAACGACATTGGTGAGGTAGCAGGTCGCTTGGGAAGATCCTCTGCTGCCAATACTGGAGCTGCAATGGTTGACTTGGACGAGCGCATATCTTCGCTTTCAGCTTCTGTTTCTGGATCGATGATAACCACACCATCAACGTGACTTGGTAAGTTCGCCAAACCCAGACCGTCCTCGGAGCTGCCGGCCTTTCCTTCCGCTACAGCCTTAGCGCTGAAAGAGTTTGATTTGACTTCTTTTTCATGTGCTAAGAAATTGTCTTCTTCTTGCTCGTCGAAAACGTCTTCGCTCAGTGACACAGTACTCCCATGGAGCGTCATATTGAACAGTGATGACCTGTTTATCGGTGACATAGATGGAGCACTCTCCGTTCTTCGATGACTGATGCCAAAAGCATCCACTACTCCTCGTCTTTCACTGCTATGCAGCTTGGCAATCTTCGCTGTTGTGCTTCTTGATTGATCCTCCGAATGCCGTGAGCCGTCATATGCATCGAAAGCTGCATCAAGATCAATGACCGGACTGGTCAAATCAGCATAAGACAGAGTGTTGAGTGGGAGTGGTACGACGGGTGTCACTAGAGGTTGTTTGGGGATGTCGACCGAAGGATTTTGACGGAGCACAACGGTGTCATCGGCATCAAAAATCTCGTTGGCCTTATCACTATCTTGCCTGAGAAGCGAAGGAGGTGTGGGTGACCTTCGAGACTTCGCCTTTGATGTCCGATGTCTTGTCTTCTTGGAGAAAATGCCTGATGTCCACGTATGGTATTTTCTGCGTCGGTAGTTTGGTCGCTCCGGAGCAGTCTTCGGGCGGACTGGTTCTGGTTCTGGTTCTACAGGAGGTGCCGCTGTGCTCGTCTCCTCGAAAGGATCTGCTTCCTCATGTTTTGGAGTTGAGGTTGGGGTTGAATCATTGTTGTTTGCAGACCAGAAATGTTTCTTCTTGGGGGGTGGACTTCCACTCGAGGATACCATAGGTGACTCGCAAGCAGATAAGGGTCTTTTGGGTATGGTCAAAAGGCCTTCAGTTTTGTCCTCACTGACATTAGAAAAGAGTAGCGTAGCATCTGCAGTGCTAGGTCTCTTCGCTGCTGTCAGGTCAAAGACTGGTGGACTGATCGGTGCCAAAAATTCGAGCGGGCTAGCAGGAGGTGGACTCACGATTGAGCTGATGCTATTTGTGACTGAATGGCCGCAGATGGTAGAACTACTTCGCTCAGTTTCCGAAGAAATCATTGACAAGGGCCGTGGAATAACGTCAACTCGTTCTGAAAAGTCCACCGTACGGGACCGGGCTGCTGATGCACTACGCCTCCTTTGTGGTGATCCTGGAGGCGAACGTGTGGCAGAAGGGATAGGAAATCTTTGAGCTGGACTAGCGCGTGGAAACGAGGTCTGACTTTCATTCGGTGTGGTAGGCCCTGAGGGAGCACGAGCCTTAGCAAGGGCATGTTGCTTGATGAGATCGGATGTATCGATTTCGGAAATTGAAATAGCTTGGGAACGTCGATGAGAATGGCCTCCTCTACCAGAAGCAGATACCGGCGGACCACTGGGTTTGGTTTCATGCTTGGAGGGGCTCGCAGTCACAAACTTGGGCTTATCCGGTGCACCACCGACAAATTCACTACCTGCTCGTTTATGTCCACCCGCTTTTCCGCCGTCCATTTCTGTATCGGTCTTATTTGGACTCGTTGACAGATGTCCCGATGGAGCATCAGGATTGAAGGTGAAAACTGGTAGTGGCGCAGGTCGAGCAGATCTGCTGACTCGTTGCTGATTGAGGGCCATCTCCTCCAGAACAGGATGGGTAGGACTAGGAGTTCGAACGATTGGAATGTCAGCACCAGGATTAAACTTGAACTCTGGCAATGGTGCCGGCTTCGAGAGTTTTCTCATATGGCCGGTCGCAACTGAGTCCATCTGCGCTATATTCTCCTCGTCGTCATGCTTTATCTTGTTCTCGTCCGTCGGAGCACCAGGATTGAAGGTGAATGAGGGAAGTGGAGCGGCTGCAGTCGGATTTCGAGAATGCTTGCGGGCATGTCGAGGAGGGCTATTACTAGTGAAAACATCGAAATTTGCGGGAGGCGACGGCAGTGACAGTGAAGCCATGTCACAGTTTTTCACTGTCGAGTATTGTGCCCTATGGTGCAGTGGCTCTTATCCTTCAATTTTTGATGACCATTTGAAGTTGTGGATCAACCACTCTGGAAGGGATCGAATCGTCGCGAACAAAAATTGCTAACCACTAGGTTACGAAGCGTGCGATGAATGTTCTGAAGTCGATAGGTAGATTGTCGAGTGCGAGGTTTTGTGGTGTAGAGATCGTAGGTCCAACTCGTCGGGGTCGTGAAGTGAAGGAGCGGACGGCTACCTGGAAGAGAGATCTACCAAGCGATCGCTCTTCAGAACAGGAGCCAAATAGCGACTTGTGCGACGAGAAGGACTTTGACCAGACGACTGGTATAGAAGGTGGTTTAGAGATGACGAGAGGTGGGAGAGAAGAAGACGGGTAGTATGAAAGATGCGTGGTGAGGCCAAAGTGCCAGCAGCGGACCAGGCCAGGTACCAAGAACGATTCGGGGCATGCCCCAAGTTACGGCCTGCACTTGTTCCTGTGACCTTTCAATTCAGCTGCACAAGCCCCAAGCCGCGTGCGCAGAAGCGGAACCGCAGATGGTCAATCAACTGGCCGGCCTGCGCTTGTCTATCTAGTGGCATTTATCCTGACTTGTTTAGGCTTAATGGCATTCATAGTCGAAGCTTGAGCACGCCCTGAACCTTTATCGGCTACGCTAGGAATTGACTTGCCCAGGCACGAAAGTCAACCATCATCAGAAATGCAACACAAACACTGCGTTCATCAACTCGAACAGCATAATTCACCCGCAAAACGATAAATTTATCCCCTCGTCGATGCAGTGTCAAGGACGGTCTGTGCTCCGGAAATGTCAAATGAAGGCCCTTCGGATCGATAAGTTGCTGTCAAATGCCAAACTTCGGCAAATACCTTTGGCACGGAGCATTCGCTGGCTTTGAACTAGATCTGCACTCACTTATCAAGATTCTTCAGCCTATCTAGAGATTGCGAATTTCTCTTTGGTAGTGGCCGTCGACATCCGTGTTTGGTCGTCATCATTATTCGATATTGATATCATACGGAAAACATAAAAGCTGTTTTCTCCTCTCTGGCATACCACATGTACATGTAGGTACATGGGCAGAAAAACATGTGTCCTTCTGACACCCCCCTTCGATAATGCAAGTAGTCGCTAGTGCACGCTTATCATGCAGGATGCATGATGCGGCCTCGACTAGCCCCGGACTGGCCAGTCAACTTCATTTTGACTCCTGGGAAGAACCATTGTTTCAATGCCAGATCACTCCAAACTCACTTTACTTGGCGTTGCCAATGCAGTGTTTACGAGAACTCCCGCTGCAGTTGAGGAGTTTTGCAGCTGTAAAAACCTGGATTCGTCCACCAGCAGTGACACGACAGTCCATTTTCTTAACGCCTTCTCCACCAGCATCGATTTCTGAACGCTCAAGCGCAATAACGTTATCACCTACTGGCAGGTATCGGGTTCTACTTCCTCCCTCATCGACCCATGATCCACACCGCTGTGTCCTAGACGACGTGAATAACAAGGCAGACCCATGAACCTGATCAGGAAAACTGTAGTAGGCATGACCATTGGATAAGCCAAGGAACATTGTACCGTACAAGTACGAAGCAAGATACCAATGCCCACTTGAATGCGCCAGTGGTCCACTAAAAATCCTTGTCCATGTTCGTGAGCAATCGAGACTACAGTATACCAAACCAGTTACGTTATTGGTTTGGTATGCAATACGACTTTTGAGTCACGGGACACCAGCAATCGGCCGCGACGACACCATCTGCTGGTCGCTAATCCTAGCCAGACGACCAACCAATGACACTTCTCACTATTCATCAGCCTTTACACATACTGCAGCTCTTTGAGTCAGTAGGGAAGGGGAAGTCTTCGCAACCAGAAAGGTCACTGGCCAACGAACCGAGAGCATCTTGTGCTAGTTGCTACTGGTAACGAGCAGGCTTGCTGTCAAGTAGTAACGTCCACGTTGCGCAGATCGTTCGTGGTTTTGTACGTCAAACTCTGATTGATCACTGAAAATCTAAAGATGCTAAACACTTGTCTTATGTCAACATTGTATCCTCATTCCAAGTCGTGAGACAAGTGAATGTTGTACAATATTTTCGACATAATTCCGAGTGCGTACAAAACCCAGAAAAAAGTTCACCAGACATCGGATCAAGGTTGAAAGTTCCGAAGAGACTGTCCCGTCGTCGTACGACAGTAAAAATTTCTGATTTTCACTTTCTGTGTCGTGAACATGGCTCCTCCAAGTAAAAGCAAGGCTCAACGAAATGCACGATCGACAAAAAGACAGCAGCAGCTCGATGGTGGACATGAAAGTGGAGATGAATCTGCTATGCCTTCCACGCTTCATGCCCTCCCCGTCGAGCTTCAGCAAGTCATTCTCAACACATTCACAATTGCATTTCCAATCGCTGGCGAGACCGAGCAGCTCAAGCAAGCAACGCAAGAGGTAAAAGGCCATCTTTTCAACCGTGACTTTTCTTCTGCATTTGGCCAACCCTCGTATCTACAAGCTTATGCCCTTCGATGGAGCGCTGCTCGTGCTCTCGGCTACTCACATATCTTAACTCATCCTAGCAGAAGATTTCTCCTTGACAACTGCAATACGACAACAATACCGGAAAACACTGAACCCAATCAGAAGCCGAGTATCAGCCAGAACATCTCAAACAATGTCGCCTCAGACTCCCCATCAACAAAAGTAATATGCATAGGCGGCGGCGCCGGCGCAGAGATCATAGCGCTCGCCGCCGCCCAAAAACACTTTAATTTCAAAATCCCCCTCCAAATCACCGCCATCGACATCGCCAACTGGAGCACACCAATCACAAACCTCTCCTCCGCCCTCTCCACACCACCCCCCCGGGGGGCCGGGGGGGGGGGGG
>JAKLMK010000099.1:0-95959 GCA_022813445.1 Neophaeococcomyces aloes | reverse complement strand
GCCCTTGAGTGTGCAGATAGTGGTGATACGCTTGGAGACAGGATCGAAAGGCGTGTACTTGACAGTCTTCCAGCCTTGTGACAAGATTTCTCGGGCCTTTGGATACCTCTTGAGAGTAAGAATTGTGATCTTGTCGATAGGGTCAAGAGCCTTCAAGTTGTGTGAAGAGGCGAGAGCAGCACATGCCATCATCCAGTTAACGTCTTCACCTTCGGCAACATACGGCTCACGGATGGTAAGCTGGTTGGCAGTCAAGGTACCAGTCTTGTCGGAGCAGAGAACGTCAACACCAGCTAGAGACTCAATGGCAGTCAGTTTCTGGACGATAGCCTTCTGCTTGGCGAGATAAGCCGCGCCGACAGCCAAAGTGGTGGTAGTAACGACGGGAAGACCGACAGGAACACCGATGATTAGAAGAATCAGGGCGTAGCTGAGCAAGTTGATAGAGCTATCCATGGGAGTGGCAATCGGGATGTTGTGGAAGAAACCGCCAATCCAGGAAGTAAGAATCCAGAAGACAACCAAAACCAACAGAGAGGTACCGATGGAGTCCATAACCTGCTTGAAGTGACCAGTATCATTGGCACCTTGGACAAGCGAGGCAGTCTTTCCGACGAATGAACCACGAGCAGATTCTGTGACCATAGCATAAGCGTGACCACGCTTGCAACCAGTGGTGTAGTAACAGACGTCTCCCAAGTACTTGTCAACAGCAAGCGATTCACCGGTGATGGCAGACTGGTCAGTAGCGACAATTGAGTGACCGATGTGGTGTTCGTCTTCGTCGTCTGAATCGGTGTGGTTCTTTGAGTAGTGCTCCTCAGGGTCGCTGACCAGTTGCTTGTAAGTTTCCCAACCTTCCTTGTTTTCGTAGTCGCAAATCAATCGACATTCAGCTGCAACAACTTGACCTTCTTCGAGGATAAGCTAGCACTTAGTTAGTATCAACTCGTTTAGCGAGATAGATAAGACGGGTAAACATACAACATCACCAGGGACGAGTTCTCGAGCCTTGATTTCTGTCTCGCGACCATCACGAATGACGATAGCCTTCATAGCGATGTCACCTTTGAGAGAGGCCACAACGTCGGCAGCCTGCTTTTCCTGGTACCATCCAACTACGGCGTTCAGCATTAGGATACCGATGATAACACCGAAATCGATCCAATCTTGGAGACCAGCAGCAAGAAGGACAGCCAGTTCCATAACTGTCATATAGGTCAGATTTTGAGTTTCGAATTCAGATGGCACAAGAACTTACCATATAGAATAGGGCCTTTGAAGTATCCGATGAACTTCAAGAACATGTTTTCCTTTTCGGTAGCGAGTTCGTTGAAGCCAGTCTTTTTTCGTCTGTTCTCGACTTCCGCACTGGATAGACCCTGGTTGATGTCGGTCAAGACCCAGTCGTCAGGAACTTCAAAGAGCTCGCCGGGTCCATCACCACCACCAAATATTTTGCTGAAAAAGCCCTTCTTTTTTGGCTTGCTAGCATCAGCCGCGTCCTCACCAGACACCTGTGATGGAGCCTTGGAAAACCGTCGATCTCGGTAGGTAGAAATGTATCGGAGAAGGTTGGCGTATTCGCCCTCGTCTTTATCTGGATCCCAACCATCGGCGAAGGAGATTCTCTCCCTCTTGGAATCGCCATTCTCAAGATCTTTCTCACCAGACATGTTGTGCTATGAGTGGAGAGATTAGTACGATTAAAGAGAAAAAGAGAAAAAAGAAGAAGGACGACGACGGCAATGGTCAAATATCGGACCAAGCTGTGAAAGGAAGGAAGGAAGGTGTGCCAGAGCTGTGAGATTGACCCCTCTTTAAGCAAAGTCAGTCGAAAGAGAGAAGCTCACCTGAAGCGAAAATGAATGGAGGAAGCAAGGTCCACTGGTAATCCGACAAGCCGTGGAGTAGTGATAGCTTCAGCAATAGCAACAGTGGATAATCTGGTTGGCTGCTTAAGCTTTCCTTAGGCATGGAGTCAGCGAGGATGCCGTGTGAGCCATTATGAGATAAGAAAACTGACCGATGGTACGAGACGGCGTCGTATTGTGACGACGTCAATATTACACTTGACAGAGCGTTATTTACCGCGAGTATTGTCCGTGCAGGAATGGGCCGACGTTTAATGCAGCTATTGTCTTGCAAGGATCCCTCTAGTGGATGAGGGCGGCGAATGAACGCCTGCGACTGCGTGAAGTGGGTAGCTGGGTTTGTGAGGAGCCGATTGCAGCTGTAGTTCGGCTGTTCGACAACTAGAAATCGTTTTTGCTGCTCTTGATGAATTCTAGACTGCTCTCACAAATGGAGAAGACAGACGGTAAAATGTTTTGTGCAATGTGCAGGTCTTTGTGGTAGATACACTTCTGAAGCAATGTGAGTAAAATTGGAAAATGTGGGAAACGCAGGTGGATCGTCCGCTAAACCTTCTTTATTCTTTGACAGCTGACGTACTGTAGACCTGGACAATTCTCACCTCTCAATATGGATTTGGGGTACGTTTCGTTCTCTGCACAGAGAAATAAGAGGATGTGAGCAAGTACAAAACATCTCTATGAGCAAATTGTCGAGGACATGCACCACTCGGGGCGTAACAATACAGTGTAGATCTTTGTGTGCAGTGAAAGCCTTGCCATCGTTTTGGCAGTGTTAACTAACCTGTGGTTGCACCCACAATTAACCAACTTTAAACTACAACTATTGTTTCCGATAGCTTTGCGATCAACGCTTTGGGGACTCGTCGAGAAGTATTGTACGCATCTATGCCAGTATGTGCTGTCAAATGCATGATCCAGCAAGGCGTTCCAGCCTCTGCTGATGCTTAAGATAGATCTCTAATCTTTGTACAGTACGAAAGATGTCAAGCGATACTTTGCAAGCTACCTTGACCATAAAAAACGCAAGACAATTGAGCCGAATACGCAGAAAGTATCAGTTTTTGCTTGTACGATGAGGTACAATGCATCCATCAGTGGCTTGCGAAAGGCGTGTTTTGAAAGACGAACCGCCAGCTTCGCAGTCGGCGACTATCTTTTGAGATGGCCCGTGATGTACGCGCATTACGTTTCGATTGTCTGAATTTTGACTGGCTGAATGGCTAGCTGCTTTCGAGAACGTGTCGCAAATCATTTACTCCACGTCTCCATACGGCTCCGTCATCTCACTGCATGAATTGAAATGGCGAATACCAAACGCCGTCCGGGCTACGGCCATACAGTGGCGTTTCTCCGATAACCATTCCCAAAACAGGCAAGCTGAGGTCGGTTCAAACAGCTCACCTGGCAACGGGAAAGCCATGTCTCGTTGCTGCTCGCCTGAATGCTCCCAATTATGCATCATTGTGTATCATCAAGCAATTAGCTTACAGCACAAGTTTTCTGCATGAGCCGAAGCCTCACAAAGCACACCGTTCGCTTCACAATGAACAAGCTTGATGTAAGCCAGATCTATTAATGTGTGACATGTTCCCATCAAACTATATTGAAGATGCCAAAGTCCTTGCGGCGAGGGTTGATTGACGTGCAAAACACCAGGGGACCTTGTCGAGAGTGCTTCATTACTCCTCTGCAGGTCTGCGACGATGCAAACAATGTGCCCGAGAGCCATATCAGCGCTCGGTTGAGCTGTGAGTATTAGTGGAAGCTTGATGTAAGATTCTCCACCGACACTAGGCCCGTGTTGCACTTCAATCACGATTTCTCGCACCCAAAAAGAGATGAGATAAACAAAAGCTGAAATTGCTCCAAACAGCCTCATCCAGTCGCTGTTGTGTTTGTCTTTATTAATCGCTAATCCGCACAAAGATTACGACAAGTTGCGGACAAAATTTTGCTTCCAACACAATCCAGATCAGAGATTCGAGTACTAACTAAAATCTGCATCAAACTTGTGAGTTCCACAAACAAGCGTCGGAGCCGACCATTGGTGTCCAGTGGAGCCAGTGTTGCAACGTGCGGCATTTTGAATCCCCGTCCACAGCAGTGTTAAATGTTCTCGAGCTGTCGGTAGCGGTCAGTGCCTGTTGGTAACAATATCGCTCATATATGCGCCAGCCCTCAGGCACGGTCTTATTGTGCAATTTCACTTTCGCACATTCCTCACGAAAATGTGTTGTGCTTGCGGCTACGCGCGACCAACGAAACAACATGCGCATCGCGAGTTTTTTTCTGAACAAGTTTTAGAGCAAACGGTTAGACATCGCCGAAGCTACCACTCCGAAATTCGCAGTTTTTCGCAGACTCAATTCGTTGGTAACAGCATTCTAAAACAGTCACAGAATATGCTTAGGTCACAAAGCAGCCTTCGTGGCAGCAGTGCTCCAAGATTCTCTCTACAATGACTGCGACCATTTGGCGACATCGATAGTGATACAATTCGACATGCTCACCTTCACGATACCAAAATCCCTCCTTCACGATCATGCCCGATGTGCTCACGTCTGTACCAGAGCTCTTGCCTTGAACACGGCCATGTGCAAGTACGGCAGTGTGCTGAAATCATTCGCGTGCTTTTGTCTCGCCATACACATTCTGATTGCAAAACGTTCTCAAGCAGTGTAGTCTGCCATTCAAAACGATGCTGTTTTTGGCTTGGGTTCTGTAGCAGTCTTACTGATTGTGCTTCCTCAACTGCGCAATCGGGCCCTTTGTAGAACGAGACGGCCGAACATCCTTACTATTTGTGTTCGCCTGGTTGCTTAACTCTACGCGGACCCCAGTTTAGATTTGACAGTGCAGTACTGGTACAGGACGAAGAAGAAAGGAAGGTGAGCATCCACCCACTGTCAGTCCACTTGTCAACCCAACCCAACCCAACCACTTAGGACGCGTCTGTATACTATATAAAATTTCCGGTTCGCCTACAGAAAACATGGAGCATATGTTCATTTCTTCCCTACAATAATAAGGATTAACTTCGTGGTCGTCGGCACGAAACATATTCTCCACCGACTGCTAAAGTGGCTTCGTACTTGTACTGTATTTTGTGCGACACGAAACGCTATATATTCACTATCAAATCAGATATTGCATCGCCATTTAGTCGTAATCCATTCACCACTCATCTTCGACGGTGCTATCATAAAGCCGATCGATACGTCACCATATCTGGTAGGCAATCAATTCCGGCCCATGAGATCACACATGTCGGCAATCCACCTCATGTGCATCTGCAGACGGTAGCACACGCGGCTGCACGCTTGTACTCAAAACAGCCCCCGCATCAATCCCCCAATACCCCCCAGCACCCCTCATACTCTCGAAGCCTCAACGACTGACGTATCTCAGGTTACAGGACCAATCACGATCGCGGATTGAGTAGTAGATGCGAGATGCATGCATGTACTACTGTAGCTTGACGAACCGGCGAACCGACTATCCCTGCCATTACTGTAACGATCGTTTCCGAGCTCCCATAACGCGGCAACGGTAGAGCATGTGGTGCTCGAGCGTTGGCTAAGGTTGCGGTATGTTTCCGTTGATTTGCTATATCAAGCCTTGCGATGCGCAGTTGCAGTGCCTATAACATTGCCCTCCAGGGCATTCCTAAAGGTTTGTAGTACTTGATAGTACTTTCTAAGGACATTCTGGATCTGGGCCGCAATGATATCTCACAGCTGCCAGTGTCGTTAACAAGGAGCCAGCATTATCGTAAGTCCGTGGACGGACACGCCCATGGATACATACATGCACTACAGTAGCCTGCATAGCACAAAAGCAAAACTATACAGTACGTTTGCAGCTCCCAATAGCCTTGCTGGAATGGTGATTGCCCGACCTTCGAGACACCACTTGAGTGCCAGATATGAGTACAGGTTGTTTCACCGCCGAGTCATCTATATCAATGCGATATTTGGATCGTTGCCGAGATGCGTCTGATCCCTTTCCATGGCTATATCCTTTCTCGAATTCAGGGATTACTTTACATATCACCAACATCTTTGCCCCTCAGCGCCTTCTTCAAGGTGGTTCGGAGGTGATATATATTACTGAGCGATGATATGGCCAGCTTCGAAAAGAGAGGGCACGATAAGTTGAGCGCGGCGAGACGTGTATCGAAGCCTTCTCTGGTTTCTAGGCAGTACGTATCCATTTGATAAACGTATGGTACATATACAACCAAGCCACTAAGGGCTCAGGTGTTTTCTATGAATGCCCTAGCGCTGAGTGGGAGCATATGGAATGCATTATAGACTCCGAACTTTTCCTTGGTTCTATACGGCATTTCTGGTGTCTCGTCGCAAGAGTATGGCTTGGTGCGACTCAATGACACCTTCCTCGAGATCATGCAAAAGCGGAAGCATCACAGCGTGTAGCTGGTGCTGGGCAAGGTGAGCTTTCCGTACGCCAACTGTTCTCTTACATGAGATTTGCCTTTGTTGAATAGGAAGGCACAGCTCAGATTCAGCAAAAGCACACCTTCCCTCAACATACTACACGATGGCGACATATCTACTCTGTGACTCTTTCAATCTTCCTTTGATTCTATCCTCAAATTCGTTTCGTTTTTGTCCTTGTCCATCCAACACGCTTCTTGCACCAGCAGTCCATTCGTTGCTTTGACTGCCATTTGTGCTCTTAACCGACAGACCGACGAGATGGTCTCGACTCTCGTCCTACTATCCCTTCTGGGTGCTGCCCTCAGTCGAGTGACCGCTCTGCAATGCGGTGAATCCAGTCGACCAGAGCCAACTCTTATCGTGCATTTCACACCTCCAATGCCCACTCAAACCCCGCCAACTAGCACAGTCTTCGGCGTTATCAAGACAAGCTACATGAATGTGGGTTCAGGTGTTCATTCTCAATTACAAATGTTGACTCTGACCAGGTCGTTGACTGCAACTATGTCATGGTCGAGAACGTTGATAGTAATCCAGCTCAAGTTGTAAGTAACGTCCGAAAGACTTCTCCCAACAATCACAACTGACAAGCATCAGGGACTGTTCACAGAAAAGACGACCATCCCAGCACTGACTGTCTATCGAGTTGGCTGTATGCCTGAAACATCCATTGTGACCAGACGAGACCTTCAAGCATACCAGACCATTGAACCAGGATACCCCCAGACAAAACTGCCGAATACCTACATGGACAAGCAACCCCACGTTCTCAAGAGAAGTAATGATGGAAATGACATATCCCCCATCAAGTCTCTCTACAGCATTGCCAACCGTCTCTCTGCTGGCATTGATCCAACCAATGAGAACATCACTGTAAGAGACTTTAAGTTTCTCGAACAGTTGAACACTGCTCTGTTCACTCTCAACTTGGTCGACTCTGGTTTTCCACTTGACCAAACGTGCAACTACCTTCAAGATCCAGAAGTTCAAAACAGATTGGCAGACAACATCATTGATGCACAACAAGCTGCGGATATCGTTTGCTTTGCTGCCAAGTATGGACTGTACTTCAACGAATCTAATGACCAGCTGCTGGCTGACCTCGCGGGACTGGAGTATGCTATCCAAATCCAGGCTTACAGTCCGCAAGCCCTTCAACAAATCTGCGAGACCCTCGACTATACAGCAGCCTCGTTTCTCGGCATCGACACTGATGGCATACGCACATACGTTTGTAACAGCACCGGTCCTCCTGCACATCCACCAAGCAGCATGTCGGTATCTTCAGCCATCAGCACTGTTACTGGAGTTACTCCAACAGGTTTCACAAGTACAGCGTGGCCTATGAGTACCGGCACTGGTGACCTTGGCACTGGGACAATAACAGGAAGTGTCTCTATTGTCTTCGGAACGAACGGCCCAGCTTTGAGCAGTGCTACATCTGCCGCTGGTATTGTGCCACCATGGTGGAATGGTACTTCAACAGCAACTGCTGACATCACGATCACTTCCGATGGATACCCAGCCTCGACAATCACGACAATTCCTGTTCCCCAATATTACCCACCACGACTTCGTCGACATGGTCGAGGCAACTTCTAACTCAGGCTTATGCAATATTGCATGGCTCATCGCTATTGATCAGCTCAAGCTCGAACGTTCAATCATGATACGTAGCTCAATATGTGTTACACCTTGAAAGTGACCAGATATCCTAGCCGCCAATATCACACATCATTACTTGGACTTCCAGGAAGCTTGAGTAGCTACTAGCATATAGACCCGCTTGATGAATGTATATTCAGCTCAACTCCTTTTCACTTCTTGTAGTCGCCACAAATCTCGTTGCGCCGTTCAGATAGTCAACCAACTCCTCGTCTCCTAGTTTATCAAAAGCGACATCCAAAGTCCTTGAATTACTCAGGCATCTTCCTAGCCCATCCTCTGCCACTAATCGTTCAAGAACACTCCATATTCCTACCTCAGTACACCACATATCATCCACTTTGTTCGTTTGATTAGTATAAGTTTACCGCCATCTTGATGAGGTCAGACAATGAGATCTAAGGTTCAAGCCATTATCAAGGAGCCTCGCAAGGCAGAAACATAAACCGCTCTCAACGCTGCTAGTAACAAATCAGGAGGCATGGCACCAACTCGCAGGGGAGTGCTCATATGAGCGCAGCGAGCCCAGAGTAGTTGTCGAGAAGAGCGATCTATCGAGAACAATTTGGTTGCACGGACTCAGACGGGGAAATCAGGGATTTGTTCTCCATCTATCTTGGGCTCGATCATGCACGAGACAAGTTTGCTGGGAGAGGGTGCGCCAGAATAGGAAGAGGTGGATCATGACCTCGAAGCAGGCCGCACAACTGCAACTTGACCTCAAATGTGGTCTCTATTCCAACGTCTGAGCCTCTGGGGTATTAAGTAACGGACGTCGCGAATAGGATGTTTGTGACTAGGATGAAGGTCGTCCTTCTTGGTCGTAGTATATGGCACGGCTTGGCATTCATCGGAATAAATTTGTACAAAAGAGTGAACATCCGTGCGCATGCCACATCGAATTCCAACAATGCAGGGTACACTGTGTAACAAAGTAGCATAAGGTAGCTGATGGACGGTTTCGAGATGTCAAACATGATGGTGAGTACACAGGCTGGTACTGTACGTATAATGAAGGCCTCCATGACAGAAACCCATCTGTCAATGAGACAGGTAGAATGTTGACCGACTACATCGAGCAGGGTTGCCGTTAGGGTTCGAGTGGTTTGCGGAATTCAGGCTTCTGATTCGACGGCCCAGAGGCACTTGTGCTCTAACAGTAAGCTTCGAGATTTAGCATCATGCATTAGCTCTTTACCGGTTCATTCAACAGTGACGTTTCGTCGAGTGCAATGGGTTCGTCCTCAAAGTCATTCAGTAACGGGTTTGGATTCGCACGTTGACCATTTGTCCGAGCCAGAACGACACGATCCGTCCGATGTGGTAGTGTGATCACGATGCCACCACTAGACTCACGATCAGAAGTCCTTGCCCATCTGCGTTCTCAAATCAAGAATGGTCAACCAGTGGTCGGTGCTGGCGCAGGCACAGGACTTTCAGCTAAGTTCATCGAAGCGGGTGGTGCTGACTTGATCATTATCTACAATTCAGGACGCTTTCGTATGGCCGGTCGAGGCTCGCTCGCAGGACTCATGCCCTATGGCGATGCAAATGCCGTTGTCGTCGACATGGCTCGGGAAGTGCTACCCATAGTGGACAAGACTGCAGTCCTGGCAGGTGTCTGTGGCACTGACCCTTTCCGAATCATGCCCAAGTTCCTGCAACAACTCAAAGACATGGGCTTTGCTGGTGTACAGAACTTTCCTACAGTTGGTCTTATCGATGGCACGTTCAGAGCCAATCTTGAAGAGACAGGCATGGGTTATGACAAAGAGGTTGAAATGATCAAGCAAGCTCATGATCTCGATCTTCTCACTACACCTTATGTGTTCAACGCTCAAGACGCAGAGCAGATGACGAAAGCTGGTGCCGATGTACTTGTCTGCCACATGGGCTTGACTACAAGCGGGAGTATCGGTGCTAAGACTGGAAAGACGTTGGAGGATTGTGTTGACTTGATACAGCAGATGACAGATGCTGCGAAGAAGATCAATCCCGAAATTATGATTCTCTGCCACGGCGGCCCTATCGCCGAGCCTAAAGATGCCCAGTTCGTACTGAGTAAAACGAAAGGTATACACGGTTTCTTTGGTGCGAGCAGTATGGAAAGACTGCCTGTTGAACTTGCTATAACCAACATCACAAAGGACTTCAAGAGCTTGAAATTTCAAGATTAGGCAATAAACAATTGATTTCGGTGTTTCAAAAAGCGTATGAGCGGCGCTTCATGTTCACATTCCACTCTACTTCCAAGTTGGTCCGTTCTGTTTCAAGCTCTTCCTCCTCTTCCTAGCAGAATCGAAGGTGTGATTCCAGATTCTGCGATACAGAAAATCGAATGGCGCTAGCCGGCACTCTGATGCTATCCAAGTGGATTTTCGAACAGAGCCTAAAACGTTTCTGCCCGCATTATTTGCTATTGTACAGTACTGCAAAGCTCGTGTGCACTCCGGCCCTAGTCCAGAAGTTTGCTACATGGAAGTCTAGGCTTGTAGTGTGCGCTTTTTGCTGGATTATCAACCGAGCTCGGAGTGCCGAAGTACGGTTTCCGGCATAGTTTAACAGAATCAGGCAGATTTCCGGAGCCGTTATTTGACCACATCCAGCTGAGCTCAGGTTTCATAATCGGGTAATTCGCCACGAATTTGAAAATCCTCTCCACAACTTTTCAAACATTTCTAATCCTCCTTCCTATCTTCATTCATTGAGGTTCACCATTTCGGTATCTGGGACGTCGAACATCACAGGAGTATTACGCGCCACATTACTTGCAAGACAACTACTAAATTATCTGCAGGTCTCTATTGCTGTGTAAGCTCTTCGACCATGAAGAAGCTTTCTTCCTTTCGCTGGGGTCTTGCACGGCCACCGTGATCAAGAGATGCTGTTACAGTACGCCAGATATTGATAAAAGCATGAGCCGGTGTTCGTATGTGGTTGTCTGTGTCTGAAACTTACCTGAGCTCGGTGACCTCTTGGTTTGAGTGTCGAAAGGGTTCAGGCAATGTTGGGCACATTCATCCACATGCGTTCTGAGATTATACGGCTTTGAACTTGATCAGGATAATTCCTGCGAAAGGATCATGCTTCTTCCCTACCCCAACTAAAACGTCCTCCTAACCATGGCAGGTCCCTACCAATCCAACCAGTTGCTCGACCTGACAGCCATCAACAAGGCCTCAATCACCAATCAATATATTCCTGAAGAGGAGCTATTCGCAAACTCAATAGGCGGTCAGCAAGTGGCATTCAGTAAACATGAAGCCAATTGGTATGTACATCGACCCAGCAAATGCGATATGAGTGCTAAGTAGTACATCTCAGACGAAAAAGATGTTGCCGCCACGATCGTGCCTGATCATGCTCAAACATGGGATAAGAACGTCGAACGAAGACTCGTTCGCAAGACCGACTTCATTCTAATTCCATTGATGTGGATCGGCTACAGTCTTGTCTATTATGACAAAGCTATCCTGGGTGGTGCAACTGTTTTCGGTCTCGCCACCGATCTCAAGTTGCGCGTGGTCATTAACCCAACTTCAAAGACGCCGAAGGTCTCCACCGCACGTCTCAGCTGGGCTACCAGTCTCTTCTACTTCGGCATGCTCGCCGGGCTCTTCCCATTGACCTACTTGTTCCAGCGCTTCAGCATCGGCAAAGTTGTTGGTACAGTCGTGATCATATGGGGAATAGTCGAAATGAGCACGGCTGGTGTCACGACGTTTCGAGGTCTATATGCTCAACGCTTTTTCCTGGGTTTCACAGAGTCAATTGTGCCGACTGCTTTTCTTGTCGTAATCAGTGGCTTCTATACGCAGGCTGAGCAGACATGGCGGCAATGTTTGTGGTACAGCAGTACTGGATCCATGACTGTCATTGGTGCACTCATCAATTATGGATTTGCACATATTGCACATGCCCATCTGAAGAGCTGGCAATATCTCTATCTCACGGCAGGTGCACTGACTGTGCTGTTTGGAATCGCCTTATTGTTCCTACCTAGCTCCCCGGCTGATGCATGGTGGTATACTCCCGAGGAAAAGATCGTAGCAATCGAACGACTTCGCGAAGGTCAACTTGGAGTGCGATGCTCAAAGATCAAGATCTCACAGATCAAGGAAGCTATGCTCGATGTCAAGGTATGGATCATCACCATGATGATGGGTATCGCTTATATCATCAACGGCGCAATCAGTGGCTTGTAAGTGATTACAACCTCATACTCTCCTTTCTACATCCACTAACTCTCTACAAGTGGTCCACTGATAGTCTCAACCTTCGGCTGGTCCTCCTACGCCTCCCTCCTCTGGCAAATGCCCCTCGGCGGCATCTGTTTCGTCGGCATCCTGTTAGTAGGCTACCTCAGCCTCAAAATCCCAAACATCCGCCTCATCATGCTCGCAACCTGCTGCCTCCCCGTCATCGCAGGCTGCGCCATGATCTGGAAGAGCACTTGGTTCCACCACGCCGCCACCCCGATCGCCGGCTACACCATCCTCGGCACATTCGCGCCCGTCACCAGTCTGGTCGTCAGTCTCGGCATGGCCAATGTCGCGGGCAATTCGAAGAAGAGCTTTACTGCCGCGGCGACTTTCGTGTGGTATACTGTTGGGAACATTGTCGGTCCTCAGTTGATTGTTACGCAGACTGTTGGACAGCATTATCCGAGATTGTGGACTGCTGTTATTGTTTCTTATGCGCTGCTCGTCGTGCTCTCGGCTATTCTTTACTTCATGTTCAAGAGGGAGAACAGGAGGAGGGATATGCTCAATCTTGATAAGGAAGAGGCGGAACGGATTGCGTTTGATGACTTGACTGATAAGCAGAACCTGCATTTCAGATACGCTTATTGAAAACCGATGTCCGGTCGTGACGTTCTGGTCACGATTCGGGAACGAAACAGAGGTCGAAAACCAGGCGCAGCATTCACACATCACCATTACGAGCCAACAGGCTTTCCCGAAGACGAATTGCTGTTTAGTCGTGGCAGGCTGTTCATACAGTACACACAAAAAGGAGAAAAGATATACATCATCGTCTCGATCCACACTCCTTATAATTAGTCAATTCATTGAATTCTATCGTTACAATCTCGTTGACGTTCTTGAGGTTCCTGCTCTCGACTCGTCTTCCTGCATTTGCCATCTCCCTAATCCCTCCACCTGGATCGTACTGTAGAAACCATCTCGTCCTACAGAGTTATCTATCTTCAATCGAGACTTCATAACTATAATGATAACTCACCCCCCCCAACCACGTCTTTCTTCTTCCTCGGCCTGTCTCGCACCAAACCATCATCCACCACGTCCACACAGGCTTCATTTCAAAAATTTTAACGTTCTTTGCAATCAAGACAATTATCTATCAAGAGGCCGCTGTTATCCAGCGCTGCTACATTGAAGCGTGTCACAGCCGCGTTGTGCACCTGCAGTCCGGTGGACAAGACGAGGAATGCTAACTGTGAGATGGGGCGAATAGATGGTGCGCAAGACCGCAACAAGGTTGCGTGGACTAGCGGTCGTAAAAAATGCAGTGTAGAGTGCTGCTGAACGATTTTCGGGTGAATGGATTGATCGACTCGTGAAGCAATGCTGTATGTCGCCGATCAAGTAAGACTGGTCGTTGCTGCACAGGCATGGCGGTACTTTATCTGTAGAGCAGAGACGTCTTTGCGTTCGCTGTGCCGATATGAATAACACTGAACATGCTCTTGGTCCGAGCCAAGCATCCAACCAATACACCACCGCTACGACACCACAGTCCGACAAAATCCACCACAAATCTCACCTTAACAACACCTACCTCCAACCCCCGAAAAACCCTCACTCACTAAATCACTCTTCCTTCCCATCCTTCCCCTCAAAGCTCCACCCATTAAGATACCCCGTGCCCGCAGTCAAATAAGTCGCAAACCCACACCACGCAAAATACGGCGCAATACACCACCCAGCCGTCCTATCAACCCCCCACCAAACACCCCCCAACCAACCCACCAACCCCGTCAAAACCCCCACCACCCCCAACGCCTCCACCGGCCTCCCCAGTCCAAAAAACAACGGCATAAACATCTGATTAACAGCCAATTGCACAGTATACAGCGTCGCGCCACGCCGTGTATCTTCAACCACACGTGGATTTAAGCTCGCCATTCCAGTGGTCCAAGCGCGGTGCGCGGCATAGCCCATTAGCGCGTAGAGCGCTGTCCATACGGGTGCGAAGATCCACGGTGGGGGGCGGAGGGGGGGTTGTTTCAGGGATGCGTATTTTGATTTTACGGTATCATTCTTCGAAAAGGTGTGACGGTCTGGGTTTGGGGCATCGGTGGTGGATTTTGGTGTGTTGCGCCCGGGTTGGGAGAGGAGGCCTTGGGCTAGACCGAGGCCTACGGGGAGGAGGATTGAGATTGCAGGGTTGGCGAATATGGATGCTGGGAGCGTTAGGGAGGGGATGTAGGACATCTTGTATGGTGCTGGTGCTTTTTGACGGTGGGTGAGAAGGTGGTTTCTAGGTAGGTGGGTTGTGCAGGCTTTCGTTTGGAGTGATATTGTTTTTTGGCCGTAACTTGGATGTCATGTGCCGGGATTACCCGCGCCTCAGCCGACAGAGTTATAGAGTGTCGTGATTTACGAGGTGACTTTAGGCAATAAAATTGAAGTTATGGCATGACACTGGACACACTCTACCGCTACGTACGTCCCTGCCTCAGTTGTACAAAAGGTTATGCTAGACTTGACAATGATTATAGTGCAGGTACGGATCTTGAAGCTCGAAGCATATGAAAGCGTTAAGCAGTTATATTGAATAAAGGTGAACATGGCGTATGCATGGAATCTTTGGACACTCTATATGAGCAAGCATCTCAAACCATTTGTAACGCCATTCGTTATGCATCATGCTATTCCTCCCTATCACGAATATGCAGAGGAGAGTCGAAAGGCTGTAATCAATGTGTAAAAAGTGACCCCTTCCAGCCATGTCATAATAGCTCGCTCAACCCCGATAGCGAATCCATCATATCCATCGCTGGCCCACAAGCAAAGTAGCGCAAGTCCCTCCCGCAAGAAAATGTATGAATTGTAAATTCGTAAAGACAAAAAGTCAACACAGAACAAATACAATGGGTATCAGTAGCAATATGCAATCGACTGAGAACAAAGATCCGAGTGAAGGCAGAAATCCAGAAATCATGTATCCTCCTCAGCTAGCTTGCCTGAAGCAGCCTGAGTGTTGTTGTAGATGACAAGGTTAATTTCGTTCATGATAAGCTACCGCCAACGTTGACAACCGCCGGCATGGTATGGTAGTGGTGTAAGGCGGCTGGTTGGTGTATATGTGTTTGGGCAGGCAGATCGTGATCGGACTGCCAGTGCTGATCCCCTAGAGCACTCAACCAGTTGTTGCCAAATCTGAGCCGAAGCTGCTCGACTTTATTCCTGTAATCGTCGTCCAACATTTCGTCGGGCAGTCGTGGAGCCTCGTATTGGGGCAGGACTGTTTCAGGTGATGCAGACATCAGTATAGCATCCGTTTCGGATACTTGCTTCTGCTCCGTGAGGGAAGTCGGAGCAATTATGGCAAATGATGGCGTGTCAGGTGTATCTTCGTTATCAACAACCGTGACTTGCAAGGTATCGCTTGTAGAGAAGTCGACTATTCTGCGTCGGGATCCCTTCTTGTGTCGTGCTGAAGTCGTCAAGTCATCTTGACGTTCAACCGGAACAGTTAACGACTTTTTATCTGATCCATCAATCATGCCTACCAAATCCTGCTGGTTTTGCTTGATGACTATAAATGCTTGTGTGCCTTCGTCAGCTCTTCTGGCTTCGGTGAAGGATGCTCGTGAGTGCTCAGGCTCGATCACTCGTTCAATCAACTGCTTTCGCTCAATATATGATGGGGATTGGTCATCCACCACAATGTCCTCCACATAGCCGGGAGTCCTACGAAAATGATTCATGATCCTTATGCGATAGTCGGCGAAACTTTTGGTCAAGGGATTATGCTTAATCCACAGCCTTCGAAAATTCGGTAGTTGAGTTAATCGTGCAACTTCATCAGGATCTGTTATGTCGTTGCCCTGTACGTGCAAATTTTCGAGCGACTTTAGATGCTCGATGCCTGCCAGAGACTGCAGCCGATTTGACTTGAGCTTCAAGGTGGTCAATGAGTTGAGAGGATACTTCGCAAGCGACTGTAGAGAACTGATCAGGCAATTCGAAAGGTCTAATGACACAAGCCGTGCAAGTTTTGTGAGGCTGTCTGGTACTTCTACGAAACAGTTCGACGATAGATTAAATGATCTGAGTGTGGGCATCAGAGGCGTAAGGCTTCGTTCGGGTAGGTGAGTAAGTCCATTGTCTGAGAGCGACAAATAGACGAGTCTTTGCCACTTCGAAGAGGGAAGTACGTTTTGGTTCGTATTCATAGACGTACCATCGGTCCGGCTGGAACTTAGCAAATTGTCAGTCGAGCTTCCAGATCCAGACCGTTTGCCTTTCATTGAGTATGTGCGGCAATGACGGTAAGAACTCCCTGGCCGAGTTGGAATCGGTCGTCTTGGAGATGCTCCATCAGGCCCCACTTCTCGCGTTGCTTTGCTTTTGGTCGGTGTAGTCTCCAATCCAAAATCCCCTGTGCGCGGTTGTGTCACAGGTGAAGTGCCTGGCGTCACGTTTCGTGGGGAGCCTGAATCCGACTGTGACCGAGCGTAATCAGCTCTTGGAGTCGATGGTACCGACCAGGATGGTGTAGATGGTGCATCATACAGCGAACGGTTTGACCTCCGTCTGCGTCGCTCTGCGTCATCCAACACAATGTTCGTGAGCAGGTCGGTCGGGTCGTCCACTTTGCCACGCTTGATCGTTAGCAGACGCAATTGTTCCGCCAATCGATCCCAGCCATAGACATTTCGAAAATCAAGATCGATGATTTCCAACTGCTGTAGATTCTTGAATGCGAACAGCGGAACAGCAGTGTCGAATGGAAACTGCTCATACCCCTTGATGAGAGGAGTTCGGTGGTCTGGTGTCAGACGCAGAGAGGGTAGTTTTGTAAAGGCTCCGTAAATGTACTTCAAGTCGTTCTCGAGTGCCACTTTAGCCTTCTCACTTTTCGAACTGTTCGACAGACCTATGTTTGACCATAGAGCGCTCATTCCGGACATGACGCTGCGCACACTGGACACTGAGTGTATTGAGTCGGCGTCGCTGCGGCCCTTTGACACTTGGTGTGTTTGCAGGAAAGAGATGTAATTTGCCGGAGAAGCGTCGTTGTGTATGCTCTCGATGCGTACATTCATGGGGCCGACATTCACATCTAGCTCCTCGATTCGAGAGAGGAGGTAGAATAGGTGATGAGGAGTCAAGGTTAGCTGTACAGATTTGACATTGTGTGATCGAAAGCCGAGGCTGGCCAAGGACAACGCTGCTGCGAGTGAACTGGTGGAAACCTGATTGGTGATACTCGGGTTGATAGGTGTAGCTGGCGATGGAGGACCCTGTGAGGAGTTCCGACGTTGGACACTCAATTGCAGACTGTTTGCCAAAGCTTTCTCGTGCTGCCGAATGAACTGTGCTACAGCCTAAAAACCTCGTTAGTCTGGCCGCAAACGGAAGATATCAAAATGGTAGGACGAGCTCTCCAAGGAGTTGAACATACCCTTACGAATGGCTGACCCTCCTGTGATTGTAGAGATTCCATGTCTATTTGCTGAATGTGTTTCAAGTCGAGGTGAGACTTCTATCTGCGATTTTATCCCAGTGTGTCAAAGATTAAATGTGCTCAAGTCTGTTTCCCGTCCAACTCATAACATTCGTTTTACCTAGAACAATCGACACAACCGTGGCGCAGCCATGCCTGCCAGGTTACCGAAGACTACACCTTCGGAAGCGCAGATGTTTTCAATACCGCCTCCTATCTTTGCACTTGATATCCTCCAGGTAAATCTTCTGTTGCTTCAAGCAGTAATTAGGTACGAATCAGGTATCACCCGGCTTCAAACAGGTCGTAATGCTGGATGGAGTTTAGAAGTGATCCTCCGAAGACAGAGAGGGGGAGAACGACGAGGCACGATCAATATCTCAGGAAGGACTGGCTTTTTGAAAAGGACAGGCAAGTGTAGAAACAACCACAACAATTTTGGTATACAAGTCAAGGATTTTGATGGTTTAGAGCTGATGGACGAAGCAAAGAAACAGTCTAGTCCCTCACATGCAAAGACGGCAATAGCAGTGGGGGTCATTGCTGCAAAAGAGAGGCAGGCGCAGGAAGAGCGTGTGGTTCGGAGGAGTGAAGAATTGTGGTGAGTGGTGGTAATCCCGATAGCGTCCATAAGCGCGCCTGCGAGTCAAGCCTGCAGTGTCCACAATGGAAGGCGACATGTGCTGCAGGTGATGTGGGATAGTAACATTGAAGTAATTTAAACGGCAGATACGGATCTCATAGCCAATTCTCAACGGAGTCTGACCCATCTACCACCCACGGTATCAGTAATTACAATGGGAGCAATCTTGCTTTGCTCTGTAATCCTGACCACACACATTCGTCTTCTTTACCCATGTTTGGAACCATCCCACCATTTCAACCGCTAATCTTATGCCTGTTCAAGGGTCTGAGCTTGAGGCTCCAGCAGCTAGACGAATCACCAGCATCCATCTGGCCATGGATTGGCCTTCACTTGTGGTACAGCATTCTCGTCAAGTGAGGGTGATCATAGCCGGCCACAACAACTTACTCAGGCGACTGATCCAGTCACGAACCAATTCCACCACATAAACCTCGAATGTCGGTCCTGAATCCATGAAGCAGACAGATGCCATTCGCGATGTCGTCAGCAGATCTTTGCAGGAAGTTGTACGACCATTTCCCAAGACTAAAGTCCCTCCTAGGGGTTCACTGCAGGCCTCTGAGGTCACGGCTCCAGCAGGGTGTGGGAGGTTGGTGCACGTATCACACTGGGTCAGATGAGCTCTACAACATTATGCCAAAGCACCTCAACCATGTACAGTACATGCCCTTCTAGGTTCATGGGTAAGTCTATTGCTTACTTGTTATGCACGGTGAAAAGTGACATCTTCTGGACCGGCCTTTGTGAAGCACAACAGAAGCAAATAGTGGTTACTTCCTGAGCCTATCAAACAACCATGCTCCCTCGTATTCTAAGCAACAATCTGATCTCGGGAGTGCCCCGCACACCGTTTTTACTCATTTGAGCTGGAGATTCAGCTCCACCAGGTCAAGTCAATCGGAAGTGTATCAGCTAAGATGGGTACCTATTGACATCAGTAACATCTTCAAACAGATATCCGCGTCACAGGAGGCAGATCCTGTAGCCACAATCTTCCGACTTGAGAAGTCATATGTTTCTCATGTGCCGCTTTCTTCAGTCGCCGCCGAGACCTTTTTGAACTGGTGATGCATGACAAAGGTTAAACTCCACCACAGCGGCTGCCTAGCGGGACGGTAACACCTAGCTAATGCAGATGATCAGGAAATTAAGTTCGATATGGATGATCGTGCAATATCGTAATACACACCCACTTGCACCTCAATTCATCATCACGAATATTTTATCCTAAGGCGCTGTGTGGTACAGGTATCCATAACGGAGCAACATCGAGAAAACCATGGCATCTCATCTGCTCCGCTCACATGAGCTAGAAAAGAATTATATTGTGGTTGTTCGCAACCATAACGGTAACCACAACCATCCGTCCTCGAGTTAAAACTGCTTACGGGTCTCACAAGTTAACCAAAATAGCATTCAAAACACCAAAACATACAAAACCAGGCCAGCATCAGGCCTTCCCAGTCTGTCTGGATGCCAAACCCATCCCAGACACTGGCAATGAGCTGCACCTGACCTCGCCATCCTGTTGTAGCTTATAAAGATCACGCAAGAACAACATGATCCATGCCTGCACTGCCCGCCAACCCCACGATACGGGGTTCTGTCAAACATCTCGTGTCACCAGCAGTCAGCTCGCTAAACATCTGACCCGCACGCCAAATCAGCGTACCAGCAGAATTGACATACCACACCATGCCACATGTCTAACAAACTGGCCGTAACGATGCTTCCCAAGCCACCCCTTATTGGCTCCAAACAGTACAAGCGCACAATAACCAACCGGCCATTTCGCTGTATGTTATCAAGATGCATGCCTAACTCCATACCACCAAAACGTGACAGGCCATGCATGTGCTTAATCCTTAACCATCCATTCAACCAACGCAAAGCCATGCCTCATGCTCGTATATCTCGCAAAGACGACACCGGTTCTACTGTATACGGTACAGTACCTCTGGCAATCAATCTCAGCAAGCACCCTAATCGGAACACGACATGATGCAATACAATACATGCAGTCGCATAGAATCAGAATTAGTCCCCGAACAACACCACAACACCATACAAGTGAGCTACATGTACCTTGCTTCTGTCAATAGCATAGCGTACAGTACACAGATCTCAAACTCCTCCTTGTTCCCCTCCTCTCCCTCTCAAAACCCATCCCTATCCCAGAAGTCCGAACACAAGCATCCCATCACTCACAATGCGACTACAGTACAGTGAATTCACAACCACCTAACCGACCAACCAATGAACTCACCACGCCGATCTTGTGTCCTTGTACCACAGGGATCAACCTGGATCACCAGATCAAGTACACACAGCACACGCAGGACAACAAACTTCGCCCACAAAGCGGTGAACAACACTCGTAACTTGAAGTTTTCATTGCATTCCAGCATTGAGAGAAAGCATATGCAGACCTGCTGTGTTCGAATAACGTCTAGGAACGTGGGTAAGTATTCTGTACATGTACATATATATTGTCTTGCATAGCCCTCGCGTTCATGCGGAAGAATACCTAAGGTAAGTACTGCGTGAAGAACTTGGCCCGATGGTTAGGCTCGGTGCTTTGCTTTGCCTGAAGAGCTAAGGTACTGTATGCACGCTAGGGGTAGAAGTGTTTGTGCTCGGTGCTGTATCCAGTAGTGGGGCAGATTTTTGTTGTGCACGCACCCTGGTTCGTCACTGCGTTTCTCTTCCCCCACCCCCCACCACACCAAAACCTGTGTGTGTGTTGCCGATACGCATCTTGTGAGCATGCAGAGAATTTGTGCAGGGGCAAGGTTTATCTGTTCTACCTAATCACTGTTCTGTAGGACCGACACTACCTAAGAAGCAAGAGGGTACCGGCGACAAATTCACCGTTGTCCACAATTTAATGCGAACATACCTCCTCCGTTCTAGACCAGTCTTCTCAAAGTTTATGCCGGCTTGAAACTTCTATTCGGTCCTCTTTTATACAGTAATAACCCTGTCTACATTTTCCATCGTGCTTTAAATTTGCTAGGAAACCGTCATTTCGTCACCGTCACACCGCCATCAATGACCAAGTTCTGGCCTGTCGTGAAGCCAGCGCCAAGCATGTACTCCGCTGCCTCGGTGATATCTTCTGGTCTACCAGCTCTGTTCGTCGCATGTTTTTCTACATCGTCGTCACCGACTTCCCATTCATCACCGTTGTCGTCGGCTTCTTTGTTCTCATGAGTAGCCTTGACTCTACCTGGCGAGATGGCGTTGACTCTGATGCCGAAGTGCTGAAGACTGACTGCCATAGCAGTAGTGAGACCGTTTAAGCCCGCTGTGTCAGAAATGTTAGACACGAAAACGGCAACACTCTGAAACCAGTTCAAACGTTAGGAAGGGGAACGTACCTTTCGTAGCCGCATACCCCTCCTGATTCGGATCACTGATCAACCCTCGAAAACTACTGATATTCAAAATACACGGTCCAGCCGCACCGCCCGCCGAACCCGGCAACTTCTGCTTATCCTCCGACTTCTCACGCTTCATATACGGAATCACAGCCTGACTGATCACAAAGTTCCCCGTCAAATTGACATCGACGTACTTCTTCCACAGATCCAGCGTCGACGGATCCTCCATAGTTTTGTTGTCCGGCCAGTACGGCACCGAAATTCCAGCGTTGTTGATGAGATAGTCGATGCGGCCGCCGAGGTAGTCGGCTGCGGTCTTGATGGTCTTGCGGATGGCTTCTGGGTCTGAGAGGTCGCAGTGGGCCCAGCTGACGCGGTCGGTGAATTCTTTGAGATGCTTTTCTGCGGTGTGTTGGACGCCTTCTTTGTTGACGTCGAGGAGGAAGATCTTGTGGCCTTTTTCGGCGAAGTGGCGGGCTAGTGCTCGGCCGATGCCTGTTGAGTTCGTTTCAGTCAGATTTGATATTCAAATATATATGTATAACTGTGTCTTGACTTCTTGGCTATCTTTATTTCTTACCTTGACCACCGCCGGTAATAACGATCTTGGAAGTGCCTTCAATCATCTTGACTTGTTGTGTTGGGTACTTCGTTTCTGTACAATTGTATATCTGTAGAAAGTGTTTCCACGTTTTGGGAATAGGTGATTCTACCTTTGTCCCGTACTTTTATTTATGCTAAACATTTTGGGTAAAACGACAACTTGACGTCACTGTATCAGCGGCTGGAAGGTCCGCCATTTCAGTCCACAAGCAGGTACGAGATGCAGTAGAAACGAATTCTTAACCGTACAATATACCTAGGTATTGATTTGGCAAGAAATAGCGAGACTATAGGGGGAGGTCTTCATTATGCCATTGATATGGTGGTACTGAGGACTGCGTGGAAATACATACTGGATCTTAGATATACAGGTGGGGCAGCGGAATTACTCTAGCTGACTAAGGCATTAATAATAGCCACCAGAAAACTTATGTTTCTATTTTTGATTGGTTAGCTTAACGTTTCGCGACCTCCGGGCGAAACCGTTAACATAACGGTCGTGGTAATGTACAATGCGCTGTTGACAAGGTCTCTTCATCAGAATTACGAAACCGTAAAGCAATGAATCGACACCAAGACATTCTGTTTGCTAAATCCGTTCACCTTACTAATCGCTCTCATCCAACGATCGTCCTCGGCAGCTTCGTTTGTGGAAAATAACAATTACCTACAAATTGGAGAAACATTGTTGATGGCGTCTCCGCACCACCCCCCAGGTCGGGCTGTCTCTTTGACTACATATTTGCAACCATGAGTACGACACTACCAGTAGAATTCATGAAACGGCCCTTCAAATGGAAGACAACAGCACCACATCCGTCTATGCCAAAGAGATCTACCATGGCCTCCCAGTCATTCCTTCAAGTGACCGGGCCTCAGGTCTTACAGCGATCGTTGTGGGTGCCAGTGGAATGTCCGGCCAATCCATGATCGACATACTGAACCAGAATCCGCAAAGGTGGAAGAAAGTCTACGCATTGTCGAGGAGATCGCCACAACTCACCGATGAGGCTTCGAATGTTGAACACGTCCCCGTAGACCTGCTGCACGAGCCGAGCGAGATTGCGACAACGTTGAGGGAGCGAGGAGTCACAGCGTAAGAAGAAACACTTTTCTCGACGATTCTGGTTGCTTCAGCACACTAATCTGGACAGGGATAAAGGGACGTCGTTTTCTTCTTCGGATACGTACAGCTGAGCGCAGGAGAGAGAAAGTACAGCTCTGCGAACCTTGATTACGCGAAAAAGCTTGCCGAAATCAATGGTGAGTGACAGTGTCCCCATCACATGCAGCTCCTTCATTGCAGTCCCCGTACAATCATCAGCAGAACTGAACTTTCAACCTCCTTAGGCCGTCTTCTCCAGAATTTCCTATCAGCACTTGACCAAGTGTCGATCACGCCCAAGCGAATCCTCCTTCAGACAGGTCTGAAGAACTATGGTGTCCATCATGGACCTGTCAACGTGCCGTGCGAAGAGAGTGATCCGCGCGTTGAGCTCGGCCTACCTAACTTCTACTACGTCCAGGAGGACATTCTGACGGCTTATTGCAAGTCGCACCCGGCGACGTCGTACAATGTCACTATGCCGTCTTGGTAAGTCACATCGATGCGCCCGGTAGTCGGTCGAAAAAGGAAACTGCTGGTGCAACCACACGTTTGGTGACCTTTCTTCGAAGCTGGCTTGCGTCTCCTAGATCTCTGGTCATTTGCTAACACTCTTATTCTTCTACCTACAGGATCCTAGGCGCGGTCAAAGCATCCGATATGACAACCTTCTATCCATTGGCAGTATATGCGTCAGTGCAGCGGAAGCTAGGTCGTCCCTTAGCCTTTCCAGGTGATACACCAGCGTGGGAAAAGATAATGCCAATGTCCTCTGCCGTGTTGAATTCGCTATTTCATGAATGGCTTGTTCTAGAGGAAGGGACGAAGGGCCAACGCTTCAATATCGTTGACGATTGCGAATTTACCTGGCTCAAGGCTTGGCCGATCGTGGCTAAGTGGTTTGGCGGAATGGAGTGGAAGCCGCCAGTAGAGGAGGACGCGGGCAAGTATGAAGTTGTAGAGATGCCATTGAGACCGAGAGGGTAAGTTCATGTCATCTCGGACGCAATCAGCTCGGTATCCTCAGTGCTGACAATTGCAATAGCTATGGCCCAAAAGGTCTCTGCCGCTCAACCTTCAATCTCGTGGAATGGGCAAAACAGGAAGACGTTCGTCATGCCTGGGAAGAGCTGAAGCAAGAACACAAACTCGAAATGGATCCGTTCGCCAGCGGAGATGGGATGTTTGCAGCATTACAATTCTCACTGACCATGTCGTGGTCATGGGCCACAAGGTAAGCCTACTAGAACCTGTGGATATCGTTGTTTTGTTGCTGATATATTCTGCGATAGCATGGACAAGGCGCGCCATCACGGCTGGCATGGGCATGTCGACACCATCGAGGCTATGCGGCATGTATTCGAGGAGTTTGTGGAGTATAAGATGATCCCGCAGATGAGCACCTAACGAGGTGAGATTGATAGGGTACGAACGGCTGTTTCAAGGTCACTCCGTCAGGCTGGTCTTGGAGGATGTCTTATCACTCTCACTGAGAAGCAGAATGAACATAAACAATAATTCCTCTATCACACCCCTTGTACCATCATGCCGAGCAGCGTCTTCAAAATCTCTGCTTTGGGGCACAATGCATATTCCTATCGACCACTTATCACTTCGCACAAATCTATACTACCATCATGGAAACAAGAAGCAATGCAATTTGCAGAATCATAATCAATGTGATAATATCAACACAACATAATCCTTAAGTGAAGTAGTTGTCGGCACACCTGCCATTATCGGCCTAACATTATTCTTTATATTGTCGGACAAAAGTACCCACGCCGAGATCCAATTTCCCTAACTTGCTCACTTCCCTTCCCCTTCAAGCGAAATATGTGCTCACTCTCATCCATTTCGCATAACCACAACTTGCTCACCCTCATAAGCAGCATCGAAACGTAACATATAGCCACAATGACATTTGCTGTCGTTGATGAGTTGCGCAGAGCGGGAGATTGCGATGCACAACACCGACACCGTGTTTCGTGCTTGAATAGTGGAGTAGGTGTTTTTGAGGACAATGCCAGCATACATGTATGAGTATAAAGAAGTGAGCCCAACCTAACAGTGACTTGTTTGTTCTTGCGTACTGAACCAAAGTATCGCTATACCAAGCGCTCGTTGTTTATCTTTTCAAAGTTCTCTTAACAAAACAAGTCCGATAATAGTAGTTCGACACTTTTAGCCTACCCTCGCATAATTTGCAGCGCAATTCACTTCCCATCTCAAGCAGTCAACCAAGCAAGCAAACAAGCAAGCACGTTCACACCAAAACACCGTTACCTCCAAACCAGACAAACACATTCACGAACAACATCCACCTCCACCTCCACCTCTCAACCCTCCATCAATCAGATTCACTCACACCATCTTTGCTGCCCCTACCAACGCTCAAAATGTGCTGTGACAGCAGCACCTCCAACGCCCCTCCCGCGCCCGAATCCTCCGACCTAATAGCAATCATCCACCCTCATCAACGCCAGCCCCTCCTCGCCGGCCGTCTCCGCCTCTCAAACCGCCTTTCCTCTTCAGTCACAACAACAGAATGGCAATCCCTCCACTCCCATCTCCCACCCTGCACCAACCCCAAAGCAGCGCTGAGAATCCAGATCCATCGCTTAGGCAGTCAGCCCCTACTACACTCTGACTGCATCAGTGGTGGGGAGGAGGAGAATATAAACCCGGTGATGCATTCCTTCAACCTGGATTTATCAGGGAGTTTGCGCACTGAAGTACCTGGGCGGAGGTTTGATCTCGGTGTTGGTGGAGAGGGGGTTGTGGGACGGATGATTAGTGTTAGGCATGAGGAGTTTGGGGTTTTGGGGTGGGGCGTTATTGGGAGGATCTAGACGCGAGTTTGGTTAGGGTTGTTTTTATTTGGTTGTTTCCTTTGATTTTTTGGATCAGCGTCGGTGTTTCTGAGATATATACATGTATGTATGTATGTATGTATGTATGTATGTATGTATGTATGTATGTATGTATGTATGTATGTATGTATGTAGCAAGGGTAAGACGTACAGTATTTGCGGGTACTTGATGATGGGAAACGTGGTCCTGGAAGGGATGGCTGTGGTTTTTATTTAAATTGAATCCGGAACGCATTCTGTTTTCCATGACATGTTTCGGGAAAACCTCCAGATGATGAAAAGCCCGCGAGATACAGAAGCAGTACATACATACATACAGTACTTACCTAGTCAACCCCTGCTTTCGCTCGTACTTAATCAGTGCTCTCTAAGCACGCTGTTTACCTAGCATTGTGTCGCGTTCACAAACTAACAATACCGGGCCTGAGTAGTGCGAAGTCGTTGTGAGACCTGCCTACCTGCCTGCCTACCTACCTATGAAATATATACTTACAGGCCAACCAACTACAGTACTTCGACGGAGATCATACCAACCATACCCAGAGAGGACGATCAATTAGGCTAAGATGGCGTGCAGATTTGCCTTACGCTAACGTGTTCTATTGTACAACACTACTATAGCAACAAGAAGAAGTGTACAGTACTTGGGTATGGAGTAGATAAAGCTCCTCCGTTGGTGAGCATGATCAACCTACTTGAATATTCTCTAATGCTTATGAGATTATTTTAATGGCCCCAGCTTCCCTTCCTCACAGGTGCATTATTCCCCCACATCCCCGTCCCCATCGTAGCATACGGCACCGCACGCTCAGCAGCAAAATTAGGACTCTGCTTCGCCCACTCCCTAACATACAACCTCAACGCTTCCCACCTCCTACAGCCCCGAACCCTACCGTCGTCATCCTCCGTGTGATCTCCCTCTCCTTCGGGTGTACCAACATGGCCTTTCAGTGTTCCGGTGCCGCTGCGATCGTGCCTACGCAGCTCGATGATTGGTATTCGTGAGATTTTGGACAGTTCTTCGTCAAATGGTCGGGCGATCGATGGGTAACCGAGGGAGAGATAGTTGTAGATCTGAGTTATGACTCGTGGTGGGAACTCGGCATCAATCTGCGCTTCCAGGGCAAGTTTTTGTTCCAATTTGGAAGTGAAAAGATCGTGAGGTCGTTCATGTTTAGGCTTTGCTGGAGTCAATGGCAAGCAGTTAATTCCACTCCACATGCCTGGAGGTCTCCGGGGTGTTTTGGTGCCTGGTGTTCTTGCTCCTCGCGGAGTACTGCTATCGAATGGGTTATGGGGCTCCCACATCGGTGTCTGAAGTCCACTACGTGGTGGAGTCGTTGATATCGTAGGCTGTGTATCATCTGTTAGACATAATCCACCCCATAGGCCGGTGGGTGCATCGTGCTTGATGGAAACGTGCGCAGACCACAGCTCTTCCGACCCAACTTCATAATCCTCATCATCGCTGTTCGACCGCCTAGGCCGAGGCACTTGATCAGTCTCACATCTGGTCATTTTGGGAGAAATCGAGAATGGAAACTCGATGTCGTAACCTGCCATTGGTGGTTTTGCCGCCTTCTTCATCTTTGCGAGTTCTTCATCCTCTGCTGCCTTGCTTCTCTCGTGTCGTGTTCGGTACGATTCTGGATGATGGATGCCGAGATGGTGTCTTGCCGCTAGAGCTGCTGCACTGAAGCGACTTACACCACATGTGTCAGCTTCGAGGTCTCTTCTCGCTTTGTCAAGTTGATCGCTACTGTTCCGGACATCTGCAAGCCTGAGTTGTAGGTCATCATGCGACATGCGTCGGAATAGCTGAGGATCGGCGTTATCTTTGACGGATAGTCGGCCAATAGCTAAAGAGTAATCTTCCTCCTCTTCAGAGTCACCTCCGTAATGGTGAAATGGTACGTGATCTTCTTGGTCACCATATGCGGCCACGGCTTGTTCGCGTAGCGTTTTCATGTCAACGTTACGTTGCAGATTGAGAAGGTATTCTCTGTAACTCGTATTACCAGCGCGAATGTTTGCTTCCCGACGCACATGAAGGTGATGAGGCGAGTCAAGATGTTCCGTGTCAGCACTCTCCTCGCCGCTTGAATCAGATTGTATCATGGGGAGGTCTGGCACGTTGTAAGAATGTCTTCGTGGATCTCTGCGAGCTTTCTTTGCGATGTTCTTGGCTGAAAACCTGGACTCCTCAGCCTCTGGTGCAGACCAAGAGCCCTCGTTATCAATCTCAGCTCTCAACCAGCCTGGAACAGCCGATTCAATTTTGCTCTTTCGATAGGATGCTTTTGCAGTTCCAACTAGCTCTGGTACGAATCTCCGACCACCACTATGAGTGCTGTTTAGCGACTCGTTTGAATCACTGGACCCAACCAACTGGTTGTGTTTCCGACGAGACGACGAAGTAGATGTCTCTACCGGTTCCACAGCAAACTTCCTACGTGGCCTGGATTGTTTGTTCTCCTCTTGTTTGTGATTGCTACTGCGAGTGTCTGTCTCAACTAACTGCGGTGCAAATCGTCTCTTGGGACGAGCATCATCTTTAAGATCGATTGTCTTTCCATCTTGATTTCCACTGCTTTTGGCAGTAGTCTCCAAGGGCTCGACTGCAAGGTCCTGCCGAGACCGCCGTAATTTGTCCTCTTTGCTCTCACTGCTTTTCGTTGTAGTCGCATCTTGTTCTCGTTTCTTGCTGCTCCGCGTCGAAGTTTCCACAGGCTCAACAGCAAACTTCCGTACAGGCTTGTGCCGCGTAGTACTTTCCAACGTTTCGAGATTCGGGAGAGCTCCTACCTTGTCCGGCGTGTTCGCTTCTCTCGAGCCGTTTACCAAACCACCATTATCCGCTATTTGAACGTCTTCGTTGCCCTTATTTCCTGCATGCTCAACGTGTGGTTCGCGACTTGTTCGGAGGGCGTACTCGGTAGTTTCTGACAAGAATTTCTCCCGTGTGAAGACCGCCATAGAGCTGCTTGTGGAATCGGAGTCGTTGGAGGGTGAGAGTGATGAGTCTGAACGTTCAGATTGCTGCCTCCTACGACTCCGGGATGTGGTTTCGATAGGTTCTGCTAGGAAACGTCGTTTAGTAGGTGTAGTGGAAGCCATAGTTGAGGTGTTCGGAGGTACGGCGCAATCCGATTGTCGCTAAGCATGAAATTGGAATTGAAGGAAGAACGCGAGAATTAACAATGCAATGTTCCATGGGGAACGTGGATCATGCGGGGGGAACCATAGATGCATGTGCATGTGGACTTCTGTAGGGTTGATGACGGTATGGCTGGACTTTCGAGATCCGACCGGTGCAGTAGCTGAGGGCGAAGGGAAGCTGCAAGAGATCGGAATCGTCTATTGAAATATGTGGTGGGTCATAAAGGATGAGGAAACAGCCGAAGCAGATAGTGGAAAGCTGGAGGCTTTGAGAAAAAGCAGGAGATGTATGGAGACTTGAGGAACGACATGGTATTTGAAGGCCAGCAAAACAAGAAAGTGGTACATGCTCAATGCTATCTTATAGCAACGATCATGGGAGTGAAGACCAGGTCTCGCTCGAAAATCAGTGAACCTTCCCAATAACCCCTACGTGTGTGGCTGTTCAGTCAGTTGTTCTACTATACAGTATAGCAGGGCTTGTCAAGGCATGACTACCTCACTGTAGGGCATCATCCAGTAAGAGAATAGCTCAACGGCTAACAATTAAAGTTGAGATGCAGTACCTAGCATTGATCGACCAAATGTCGGCGCATCTATCTCTCGCACATGCGCCATTCTCATTCAACACAATACCCCAGGCATATCAAAGCGACGAGTAGGGCACATTACACGCTGTAGATGGTGGCACGAATCAAAAACGCCCTACTCGCTTTCTATTGCCTCTGCCTGTAAACGCGACGTGCTGTAATCCACGGTTTTCTTCATCTCCGAAATATCCCGGGCTGATAACGAATGCCTGTACGCGCCAGCGCGCTACGGAACACGTTTCCAAGCATGTCTGTCCTCTATGTTTCATCTCTCGTGCTAGCTTACTGTACTCAGTGTAGCTCCCCTGCAGATTCCCAAAACGCATCTCGTATCTCGTGATAATGTCCCGCTAACAGTACACGGTCGTCGACCAACCAAGTACTATCCCGAACTTTCACCCTCAGCAGTCTGCTCATCCTCCCTACCCTCTTTCATCGTCAGCTTCATCATAGCCGGTTCGAGGTGGAAGCTAGAGCTCATCTCGGAGCCCGTGCCATGCTCGTCGTCGGTTCCGTGACTTCGACGTCGTATACTGTTGGTTCGTCGGTGTCGTTCGTGAACGAGTCCGGGGAACGCTCTGGGCTCAGTACCTAAGATGAGGCGGTCCGTAGGATGTCCGTCATGCGGGTTCATGACTATCGAGGCTCTGCGCTGGATTGGGGATGGCTGTTTTTCGAGCGGGTGCATGTCCTGCATGGATCGTGTTGACGGGATCCTGGCGGTTCGGGGATCGGGAATCGAGTCTGCGACTGTGGCATAGTAGTGGCGTGGTGATTCTAACGATTTGTATAGATTAGTTACTGGAGCTGTGTTGTCGTCTGGGTCTGGTAGTGTCGGTGTGCACCGTTGCAAGTGAGTGTAGTCGTCGGTGTACTTAGCGATGCTAGCTCACAATTAGTACGTACAGCGTTAGTGAGCCAAATGCTTACAAGGCGTGCTCGCACTTCAACGTTTCGTGTCGGAAGGCTTCTCTCAAATCTGGTACATTGCACTTTGCTACATCGTTTCCAAGCACTCCAGGCAAGTAGCAATATTTACCTAGCCATCGTTGCTTTAGTTGAAGTTCGAAGCCGCATTGGTCGACCGAGTGCTTCGCTAACTCGCACATATCGACAGAACCCAGCTTATATATCTGCGCAGCAACCGAATACTCCTCGATCAACGGCTCTTTCGTGAAGGCAAATTGCAGGGGATCATCAGTTGACAACGATACATTCAGTCCCTTCTTGAAGTAACTGATGAACGGATTGCGATCATATGTCAGGAAAAGCGCATTGTTGCTGAGTGGCGACATTGCGATACCAATCTGATCAAGGTAGAATGCGTACTGAATGAGAGGCACCTTTCTTAGCATGATGCCGTGACTGATACTGTGACAACACAGTAGAGCGGCAGCCAGATGATCAGTATCACCCGCTTCACCGCAATGCGGACGCAGTACGAACGTATTGAAGCCTCGCTCTTTTCTCCAGGCGTTCAGCGAGGTCATGTTTGCAAACAAGTAGTATATCCAATATCCGTATGGCGGATTCTGCTTTGTAGTCCATTCCTTCGGGCTTGGGAATTTCCGGTAAAGTCTCCTCTCAGGTTTACTTTCGTCGTCCACACTGTCGAAACCGATCACCCGTTGAAGGAAAATGTGCAACTTTGGATGCGATGTCGGATCCCGCGTCACTTCGAACAGCGGTTCAAATATGTTCTTGATTATCTGCTCGAAATTCTCCATCTGGCTCATGCTCTTGTACAGACTGTATAGGCGTGGTATCTGAATAAGCCAGCGAACGTTAGGTGAGAACAATTTATGATCCACGACCCATGCAGCAAGCTTGTCCCATTCTCCAGGATTGCGACCGTAAATACTGATACGCCATTCTACCATCTGGTATTTGCTTGACTCTAAATCTGCAATCACCTCGCGGGTAATCTCTGCAAGGTATCGACCCTTGATAAAGTTGTCCGTCTTCAGGAATATGTCCCTCAATCTTGATTGTCCGATAGGGTTGTACTTGAGGTTGAACTTGTCGAAGCGGTGGAACGAATCTGTGTGAGCATGCATATCGAGGGTATCAATACTGAGATCGTATGCAGTTAGATTTATGCTCTCGAATACTTGGCTTAACGTCAATTTCTGTCCGTCACGATCTATGACGAGATCGTCAGGACACTTCTTCATCTTACTCTTGATGAAGCGCAGCAAGTGTTTCTGATTCATACACGCTGAGTGGTGGACGTGTGTATCAACTTTCCGGACATTGTAGAAGTCTCGGTGCGGGACCTTTTTCGTATCTGCCACTTCTTCGTATTCGTTGAGTAGTGAATACAAATTGTACCTTCCCTCAAGGTATTGTAGCCTCCGATATGCAAAGCTTTTAGCGGGCCCATCCGAGGCAATATCGAGAATTTGGTCAAGTGCTTGATAATAATCCCGGAGTGATGGTACATTAACGATTGACTTGCCATCTTTGTCGTACACTTGGTAGACACTACCTTCATCAAGTTCGAAAGTATGGCTTTTGTGCGCTGGGCCCGGAATGTAGCATTCGTCGTAGTCAAAATCTTCACCGATTGCCGTGCCAGCCTTCCTCCTCCTCTTAGTGGTTGGTGACTGTGGGCCTTTGTCGGAGTCGGCAAGACTAGCACTGGACTTCTTGTTTGGTGTTGGGCCGTTGGTTCTGGATTCACTCATATGTACGCTATCACTCATGTCCAGGTCCTGTGAGTCTTGCTGCGATTGAGGCCGTGTTTTGTCATCCGTCCAAACCGGTATAGGTGGACGTGGATACACGTCCCATTCCTCGTCGTCTTTCGGATTATCTCCAGGTCGTTGGTTCGATACTGTCAGATAATCATTCCTCAGGTCAAGAATGTGCTTAATTTTATCGCAGATCTCCTCAACCTCGGGTGCCACCGAGCCTTCAGTCTTTGCATAGCCGCCTTGTCCCGCACCAAGTCCGACGCCCGCTCCAGCTCCATGAATGCCAGCATTGGCCAGGAGTGGATCTTTCATTTCATGTGGCAGATGTGGGTGGTTCTGGTGATCTCGGGCCATTGCGTCAGCGGCATCAGCGAAGCATGCCATATTCTCCTTGTGAGCTACAGCTTGCTCTTGGAGAGTGGGAAAAGGCTCTTTTCCGTGATCTCGAGCTGTGCTGACTCTTAGTGGTTTGCGCGCATCGTAGCGACTTGAACCATTCGAGGCCAAGCTCGACGAACGGCCTAATTTCACACCAGGCGGCACGGTCTTCGACTTGCTCAACATCAATGGGCTTCCCAATTCCGATTCACCTTTGGTGTCGTGACGATATCGTTGGTAGATGAGTTTCGAGTCAGCACTAACATCGTGCTTTTCTGTAGCGTAGTTGTAGTATGGATGGCGGATTCCAGTATCATCGTCCTCGGAAAGCTCGTCTTCACTTGCCGACATCTCAAGATCATGAGTAGATGAGCCTTTGAGATCGAGGTCTGCAAGGGTCTTTCGTCGCTCCAGCTTCGCAGCTTGTTGTTCTTTTTCAGTCAAGCGAGCCTTGTTGTGTTCATAGATTGCATCGTCGTCGTCATCAGAGTCAAAGACAATGCTTCGCTGCTGGCTGAGAGAAGTCATATCTGAAGGACTGCCCGAACTATGGGCGAGACGTGGTGCTAATAGCCTCTAAACAGGTAGGAGATATGTCGTGCACAAGTTCTGAGTCGCCCTTTGTACTACTTGCGAAAGCAAAGCCCGTCCCTTCACTGATACAATATGTAAACAATATCACAGTGCACAAACCACGCTCAAATAGAAACCATGAATAGTATTACCGACCGGGACGTTGCAGATGAGTCATGAACCCTCGAGGATACGGTCATCTCACAGTGTATAGTAGTAGTTTCGACTCGGTGCATGGATGCTTGCGGTGCTACAGTAAGCGAAAATACGGCTAGGATAATAAGTATTACTATCTAACTAACTACAAATGGACAAAATGAGATCGCCCTCATGTAATACGCGCTAGTAAAGCAGAATAAGAAAGATGAGATATGACGTCGGTAACGTTTCTTCTTTTGACCATGTCGACGATTCACAATTATGCGACCGTGTGCTCTTCTACGGCCAGCGAAACATAACATATGCATATAGTAGCAGTCACTGGGAGTTACAGTAAGAACAGCAACATGTACCAACGAAATATGAGCCTCACGAACACGCTTGGCCGGATCCAATAGTGTAGTGAGATTGGTGTTGCAGATTTATGATGACTAGCAGCTTGAGAACGAGTTTGCATCTCATCTTGTCAGCAGTCAGTGTTGAGTGTTATACTAGCCACCAAATATTCATCCAGTTGACTACCCAAGCTCGTCAGATTAACACTTACCCTGCCCGCATAACTTATGATTATGTCTCTTGACTATGTAGGTAGAGTTTACTGTACACGTCCATCCCAAAGCAGCAGTACGAGAAAGCACCATCAGTGAACAAGGAAGGTAGAGCGAACACCTCGCGTACTCAGCCAAACACACCTGCCACCCCCATGACTGCAGAACCATTACTATGTGTTTATGGACAATGAGTCCCCGCAGCCTTTAGAGGCAACGCGCTCTCAACCTGCGCCAGAACCGGAACCAGAATCACAAATCACGACAGCGAGCACAGATCTCGCAGCGAAATATGCGCCCAAACACATCCTCGACGACCTACTCCTCCATCTCAACAACTTGATCTTAATCCAGATCTGCGCCGCCTTCTACCTGGATTGCCTCTCGCTACTCCTCCTGCTCCGCTTCACCAGCCAGACACAAGGCACAAACACCACCATCCTCCTGACGAACGCAATCTGCATCCTAACCCACTTCCTCCACTCCATTCCCCTGCCAGCGCCGCACGACTTTTGGAACCATGGCGGCGTTCTTGTCGACTTTGTCGGCCAAGCGCCTCCCACAAGACTCAAGTTGATAGTCTTCGACATCCTCATCTTCGGCCTACAACTTCTCTACCTAACCTTGAATTACAAGAAGGCAACGCTCGACCCCACGAATACCTCAAAGACAACAACAACAGCACCAGCACAAGATCTCGACGCCGAAGAAGCAGGTATATCGCGCGCAGACCCACCAGCAACACAAACAGAATCTGAAGAAGGAATCGAAATGCAAAACCTACTGCCACTTGACCACGAAGGACCGGAAAGAGCGACCACCACCACGACGGCCCAATCACACGCAGGCAACACAATCATCCTACGAAGGAAAGATTTCAAAGAAGCCTTCATAAATACCGCTCGTGATGCGCCGGCCGAGGAATCAACTACATCACTCCAACGGTTTCTCGAGCGCGTCGATCAAATCAGAGCACGCAGGGCGGCGCAAATAGTCAGCACAGCCCCCGCAACCTAGAATTAACAGTGTCTACTAGCGGCTGCTTTGAAATGCCGAGCGCAAGGTCCATTCATGCACTGTATATTCAATGACTGATCAACGTGCAGTTCAAGGGATCTAGAGTTCAGGATGGTCGACTGTGACGCGCCACAGCATGTACGTTGCTCTGGTATGTAGGTCTGGAAACAGCAGACGCCAGATGATGTAAACAAATAAGTACGCCGGCTGCATTGCCGCTGCGTTGATTGAATCGAGGAAGCGAGTGAAGTACTTACATAGCCTGCGAGTCGTAGGCTGTAGCGCTGCTCTATCGTTCATATGCATAATTTGCATGCCTTACTCAGATCTAGAGTTGATGAACTACACGACTCTCATGTACACATGAATAAGATTGACATTCCTCATGCACTGTAATTTCTTATTAAGACGCGCAATGTGTAGCTTGAAACCATAGTGTTTCTCAACTATAGCGATCATGGTATCATGTAGGCTCTGTCTCAACGAGCTCAAGCCCTAAACTCCATCCACGTTGGGTATCATCAATTCAGCGCATAGCACATGTGCACGTACATTCTCTTTCCTTTCCGTAGAGCACCACCCATGCAAATGCCGAACGACAACACAAACCTAATCAGACCTTCCGCATACACCCGTCTCAATCACAAGTCGCCAACAGCAACAGCAGCACATTGCCAGTACGATTCTCGAAATCAGATGTTCTCAATCCTCTTCACTCGCCTCTCCCTCACCACCATTGCCATCACCATCGTCTTCACCCGCGAGCCCGGCATGTCGTCGCTGCATCCTCAAATCGCTCTGTAATTCCGCGACTTTCTTCGAGATCTTGCTTCTGATGATACGATTGTCGGTCTTTTTGAACTTAGCTTCTTGCTCCGCGATCTTCTCCTGAATATCTTTGATCTTGGCAAGGACTTCTGCCTTTTCGTCGTTGTTTTCGCGCTCGCTTTCGTCGTCATCGTCGGCGTCGGCGTCCACATCTGCATCTGCATCTGGGCCGTCGTCGTCGTCGTCCGCATCGGCGTCTGCGTCGGCTTGAGCTTGAGCTTCGGCGTCAGAAGGGTGGTCGGCGGGCGAGGCTGCGGCTGATGTTGCGAGGTTGGAGGAGGGGGCGGCGGTGGTGGTGCCTGTTGCAGGGGCAAGGGCAGTGGAGTCTTCGTCGTCTTCGTTAAAGAGAGCGGCGAGTTCCTCGGCTTCGGCCTGGTTGTACTGCGGTGTGCCGGCGAGAGCGGAGTCCGTTGCGCCATTTTGGCGGGGGAAGTAGTCGTCTTCGTCCTCTTCTTCCTCGCCTTCTGCGTCTTCGTCGCTGTCGAATTCGGGACTATATTCTCGGCCGACCGTTCGTGGGTCGTAGTCTAGCACATCGTATTTTACCTCGTCGGCACGAGTGTCTGCCTCGAGGAGAGCAGATACTTTGCGCTCGATGGCTTCGATGTCGTCTACTCGTGCTCGTGCAGTTCTTTCGAAACGGCGTTTTCGAACATTTCGCATGGGTGCTGTGAGGCCATGGGCGTACTGGTAGTTCTTGGGATTGACGTCAGGTGGAAGCGGATAGTTTCGTGCTTCATCGTCGTTGGAACAAGGACCTAGTACGAGGCACATTTGGCTTATGTCGACGCTTTTCATGAAGTTCTTTCTGTCCCATGATTTCATGCCTTCAGTAATCGTTGGAAGATCGACCAAGGTGATGGCGTACTGGTTGCCGCGGACAATGAGAATGCCTCGTCTGCCGTTCACGTCCAAGAATCTCAGTCTGATGTCGGCACCCTTTTGTAGTACCGAGACACCAATAGTGCCATCGGCTATGGCTTTACGAATATAATCGCAGTCATCGCCTGGTAGCATACGCAGGACGAATGCTTCAAGAATGACAGGGTCGACTTCTCGTTCTTCCAATTCTGAATCATAACCAACACCCTGTGGTCGCTTGGGAATTTTGCCTTTCGTCTTCAACTTGATGCCTGGGGTGATTGCTGAGTTCTTCGAGGTAGATGGGGTTTGCTTGGTGATCAATTTGAGAAGTCGTGGAGGTTTGCTGGCACTGACTGGCTCGAGGTCGACACCCGAAGTGCCTGTTCGCTTTCGCTTCTTCGCTGAGGAGTTTGCACTATAGCCATCTTCCGACGGAGTTTGAGGAATCGCACTGATGGCATGACCTGATTTACCAAGTTTGAGGGTAATTGATGGTGTTCGTGCAGACTGAGAACCCGGTGTCTGTGGTTGTGAATTGTTAGCTGGATTGTTGACACTGGAAAGACTCAATTTCAGATTGAGCTTAGGTCGCGGTGGAGGAGGATCCATGGTTTGCAGCCGTGGACTCCCAACACACACCTCAATTCTCGTCTAACGTGTTGATGTGGGAGGGGTATGGATGAGAATGACTTACCTGGTTGATTGCAAGACTGAGGGCTACCGTGTCGGAGGTTAAGGTCGAAAGATTCACCGAAGTTTTAGCGACTCCAGTGACTGACTTGTCCTCCTCTGTCACTCCAAGACGCTTTCTGATCTGAGTGTCAATGACATCTGCCTGAACATAGGTGATTGTGTTCTTTTTCAGTCGCCTCAAGGTCTCAATGCTTGCCTTTTGGAGCAAATCGTCAAAGCCTTTCTTACCAAGCTTGAGAGTAAGGAAGGAAGTGTAAGACTTTCTTGTTGCATCTCCATGCTGCTTTCTGGCCCATGCTGGTTTTCTGTTCACAGCCATCTTGTCAACCTAGGATTTAATCACTCAAGTCAACTTGGATCAAAATGACAGCTTCAGATCTCCATTCCGCACTCTTGCGGCCTGCAGTGGTGCAAGTCTTGAAGGCTATGGGCTTCAATGTTGCAAAGCCTGCTGTTGTCGACACACTCACTGGTCTTACTGCAAGTTATCTGCTCCTTCTGGCCTCTGAAACTGCGCAGATAGCTGCGAGAACTCACAATGACAATGTTCCAACGGTTCAGGATGTTCGACTTGCGTTAGAGGACCTTGGTGCTCTGAGACCTCAAATGAGAGCAACAGAAGAGGCCTCGAAACCTCCTGTGAAAGTGGACGGTATGATGGTACCCTTTGAAGACCTCAGAGGTGTAAAAAATTTCGTTAAATGGGCTGAAGGGCCTGTTCATGCAGAAATCAGAAGAGTTGGAGGTTTGGGTAGTGGTGAGTTAGAAAACGTTGCAGATCTTGCTGCAGGGATGGACGAGAATGAAGATTATGTGACTGGTAAGACTAGCAAGTTCATGCATTTTTTCCACTAACCATTTACAGCTATTAAGAAGAAACACAGCAAGACTGCAGAGGAATCAAGATACCAAGGCACTACTCTAGGCAAAGACAGTGATATGCAACCGGTCACAATTGCAGGAGGTCCAGTGGGAAGTCTATCTCAATGGAATATGACAAGGTCAGGTAAGGCAGTTGCAGTAGGCCAGACCACATCCAACAGCTCTATCAGCAGTGCTCTGTCCACACCTGACCAAGGGTAAGAAAGGAATTGACGAGCTTTCACCAAAAGTTGTTTTCAATACTGTTGTGATTTCGGGATCTTGTCAAGAATGCCAGTGAATTGAGTGTAGCCAGAATGTTGTATTGTGGTTTGACTAAAGAACCTCAACCACAAGGCTGGTAACGACAATAGACTTACTTGGCCAAGTGGGTGGCATGTCGGCTCGAGCTTGTCTGCGCAGAAACACAGCCAAACCGATATAGCAGTACGACACACACTCTCCATGAATAAATCCTTTATTGATTTCATGATAGATCACGAGTGACAACCGCAAGACAGATACGGTAGCAGTCTCAGACTCATCTCTCACGAATCGTTACTTACAGCAATGGCGAAACCAATCCACAATGGACAGATAATGCTATGCTAGAATTATGTCGCTTCAAGACACCCTGTTGAGAGACATGAAGGCGTTGAACCGGACATTAACTACCTTTCTCAGCATGGCGTACGGGACCACAGCCTCATAGTCCTTGTTAGGCTGCAACTTCCTGATCAAACATACACAATCCCATCTTCCAAGTATTCGATTTCTTCGTCACTTCGATTTGATGGCCTCTTGCAAACCGGCATATAGCCTTACAACCATGTGTTTCTGTTTTTCCCGAGTACAGACGTCAGTGTTTCAGTGGATATTAGTTGTGTCACAAAAGATCGATTGACATTGGGTCACGTTGCACAGAATCACTGCAGGGTGGTCATGCAGAATGAAACTAGCTGCTCAACACCACCACCAACTGGAACCCAAGGACATTGGCTTTAAGATTACAACACTGAGGTCGAGGACAGCTCATCACGAGAGATACCTACCTTACATGTTTGCATGTCATCTTAAACATGATTCGTTGAATCGTCTTTGTCTGAAGAAGATGAGTATTCCCAGCGTGTGAAAAAGAATTGGTCGGAATGTGTTACAGGCGATCTCTGGCATGCTCGCTTATGTTCAAACCCGGCCGAGGGATGTTCCGGCGTCTGGCGACTCCCTTAATCACGGGTAGCTTGACAGAAAGCTTACTTGACCAGCGAGTACAGTTTCAAAGACAAAACATCTCGATGTTTATGGCTGTCATGGACCACGCTTTGTACTCGTGCCATGCTACCGAAACCTGGAGCGTAAGCACATCCAATCTTGCCGTGCTCCTCATATGTCGATTACGCAAACAAGCGATTGCTCACAGAAATGTCAGACAACCCTAAGGTACTGGAAGTGTTTGAGCATCTTTCAGTGATCTGTCCTCCTCGTTCACAGGAGTTACGGATCACATGCCTTGGGAAAAGTCGGTGCAATACGAGTCTGATCTACGACTCCACATATCGGGTCAATGGTAGCATGCATCCATTCCCGCCGGCATCTTGTCAGCTGCCGTCGCTAAGTAGTATTTCGAATTTCGAACAAAGGATCTTTGGAATCTACCTGTCTAGAGGTATGGCGACCGCTGTATTACACCACACACTGGATAGATTGAGCTGCTTTGGCCTTGCAGTTTACGAGTTTCAACGTGTTTGATTGAGCAGGATGGCTACATTGCTGAGGGTGTGGTCCTACAGATGCACAAAAATGTTGTCATGCTTTGACCAAGGTACTACGAGGTTTAGAAGCAATTTATACCAGTACAAATACCTACCTTCAAATCTGCTCGATCGTCTCTTCTCTCGTTTCAGTCGACAGTAAGGAGTAAGGTGGCAAGTAACCTGGAGGCAGTCATTCTTTTAAACAACATTCTTTTGAACAATAAATATGCGCGACCAAGTCCTATCAGTTTCGATCCTTGCTTTCTGGCTCCCCAGTATTGTCTCCTGCTTGCCTGGTGAGTCATGTCTCATATGCCACATCTCGATCAATTCTAGCCGTGTGGTTATTGGCAATGCTTCAGCTTGAGATATGACAAGAGACTAACCTTGATGAGGTCGTCATCCACTCGCTATCCGACAATGTCACGACGAAGTCAATGGAATAGCTTGTAGCGAAGCTTCAAGCATATACGCTCTCTCAACAACTAGTACAACATCAGGTATCAAGCCTACAATTACGCCGATCTTAGCAGCCCGTTCTGAGGATCATGTCGGCGACCTCACCGCGACATGCGGTGATGATATTTGCTCGATCTGGGACGTTAGCTCTTCAATAGTTGCTGTCATCACAGGACCTGGGTACAACTCAACCGAGTCCAAATCGGTGCCATTGACTACCGGTGGAGGATCAGCCACAGGCTCTTCTTCGCAACGATCGAACGCGCCCTTCGCTAATGAAACCAGCACCAGCAACACCCCCTCTATGCCCACAGCAACGGGTGTTAGTGGCACAAGAATTAATGGTACTGTCCTTTCATCATTGTCAACTTCTCTTTCTTCCAGCCTTGCCAACAATACTTCGGTAAACTCCAGCTCCAGCGCAACCAATGCAGATCTCACCACAGCCTTGTCTAGCACAGGTACAAATAACGGCGGTACCACAGGCTTCGCACCTTCCTCGACCACAGGTACAATCTCGACCAACAACACGAGCCCCACACAAACAAGTTTGAGACCAGGTAACACTTCCGTATTAGCCTCATCGTCCACGACAAGAGCTATTGGGACGAATACCACTGTCCTCGTCAGCACAAAAGGCACAGCCGTGTCGTCAGGTCTTCCTGTTCCATCAGCAACCACTGATGCTGTTTGGACAAACAGCACAACTTATCACGTCACGAGTGGATGGCCAAGCAACTCTACAAATGCGACTAGCAGCCGTCCTTCAGCATCACTTACATATTGGGATCCTTGGTCAGCATGGACTGAAAGCTCAGGCGTAGCCGCGACAGGTACAGCGCATCCGACCTACCTCAATGCAACATCGTGCTCGGAAAGTGAGTTCATCTCCTATGCCACAACTTATGTCTACACTTTCTCAGGCACAAGCTATACCATTCCAATCCCAGCTTCGCACATCACCTTACACAGCAGCACTGACTCCAACTCAGCATCAGCACCATACAACGTAGCCGCGACAAGTGCCTCTGTCGAGACCAATCTCTCGGCTTCCGCTACTAACTCATCCATTCCGGCAGCCACTAGTTCTGTCGTCTCTCCTTTCGCCGTCGTACTTTCCGAACTACCTGTTGCTGCCAACACGGTCTCAGCGTCAGTCTCTACTTCAGCATCAGCCTCAATCTCCGCAGCTGATGCATCTGTCACCGACTCCAACAGCGCTGCCACGGATCCTACAAGTTACAGCAGTTGCTTCACCACAACTCCAACGCACCAACTTGAATCAGCAACTCCATCACCATCACCAACAATCGTCTGTTGGGGTTTCTCCTGCATCAACTCTTCCTGCTCAGACTGGTTGAGTCGAACGCCAGTTACTGCAGTAGATGCTGCAAGCAGTAGTGGTGTTCCGTTCATCAATACAACCGATAGTACGACCAGTGCGCCATATAGCACTGCTTCCGGCACTGGTCCAAGTGACTATTATCCGACCGATTCAGGTAATCCCACGACAACAACCACTACCAAAACTGTAGGCACAATTACAAGGACAGTCTACCCGGTTGCCGCGTCGAGCCTAGGACCCTGGGTCGATTGGTCCAGTGCCTTCGCCACATCGTCACTCTCCTACACGGCGAATGATACAGACGCAACGGCTACGAGTGTAGCTGGCCCGGGGACTGTGACGGTGCGCTTCTCTATGACTGGAACTGGAACCGGAGGGTTTGTGAGTCCGACAATTCATATTGGAGAATACTACAATGGAGTTGGGAGGCTGCGCCAGGGCACGCCAGAGCACATGAGGGACGTTTTGAGGAAGAGAAGGGCGGCAAATGAAGAGAAGGTAGAAGTAGATGAAGCAAGGAAACATCAAGAGGCTCGTGGTTTGACAGGTCTAGTAAGTCGATCCTATTCCACTGGTGGTGAGGAATGCTAACTCGATGCCCGCAGGTGAGACGCTTCTTCGGATGATTTTCGATCCTTGTCGTGGATTGTGGTGGTAGGCGACTGATGACTTGTAACCATGGATGAACGATGTACGACTGTGTTGGATGTGATTTATGAATGATCTTGCTGCGTTGTCCATTGGACTGGAATCAATCTTCGAGAAGTCCTATGTATTTTAAAGCTCATAATGTACCGAGCAATTTTGTCCTTCTGCTGAGATAGCAGAAAGTATCCCAATTTATTCAGGATCGGCCCGCAAAGGGAAATGTATGAAACTATACCTGTATGTCCGTCGGCAACTTGAGCTCAACATTCATCTCTGTGTATCATCTTCCAGACGAGTATGCAGGTCTTAATATGATGCCCCAGAAATGCTTCAGTTGATCCTCCGGGTTGGATATGACAATTAGAAAGCAATTATCACTGCTGATCGCGTAGCTATCTCGATAACCGACCTTTGCTACCCGAGATACAGACGTTAACCACAGTAATCGGAGCGCGGCAGCCAGTTCCCCTACCTACCTACTCACGACCGCTACCTCTGAAATTCAAATCTCAGCACATCTACTCCGTACAGCAAGTTACTACACAACATGAAGGCACTTTACGTCCGTAACCACCTGCACCAAGTTGCGATCCAATCTCGCTACACCTTCCCTCCACACCATTTCACAGCACGAGTCAAGACGGAGAGCTCGGACTAGCAACGCTGACTCATTAACGAGGAATATGCTTAACATGCAAAACACGGCGTGATGCGGCGCGATTATTGCACCGATGGCATAATGTAATATACGCTGGTCTGCCTTGGCTTTCTACATCTCGCAACGTGGATGAACTTTATCTATCTGCGTAGATACCCTGCGTGTTATGCCGGTAAATTTGCGATGGATGGTTAATTCGCTTTAGCTTGCGTTTGGCTGGTGCCTAGATGGTCGCATGTGATTTCCATCAGTCAGCCAACAGTTCTTGCCTGGCGGCCCAAGCATTTGTTTTTGCTTTTGCTTGGATACCAGCTAGCTTGGTTCTACAGTTTGTACTTATGTAGTTTTATAATGTACAGCTATCTGCGGACGGAATTGATGGACACGTATACGGCATGGATGTGAGAGACTGATACTGTAGCTATGTGCATACAATGGTTCGATAGCAGGGAGAGGAACAACTACGTACATATTGTGGTTAGGCGCTTCACCGACATTTCTTGTGTTTGTAAAGCCATATTGTAGATGTCGTGTTTAGGCCATGATGCGTTTGCGAACGGAGAAGCTGCACATGAAACCATGTGCGATGCAATATGTCGATTGTCCGAATACGCATTCCTGATATTCGGACGAATAAGTCCGGGAGGGTTTACCTAGTCAATGCTTACTGTACTTATTACCCGTTGCGAGGGTGTGGGTGGGGCGGCATGATATTCGCCCGCTTGAGAGATGGTGCAATGTACCTCCGTATTTATCCACCCCCTTGCAAGCCACAGCATGTCAGTCAGTCCACGATGTTTGAGGACGAACTTCAAGCCGTGTTGTATAGACTTGCGACCGAATACATCGGTGTTGTGGTCAAATGTAGAATGTAGATATAAACTGTTGTTTGCTGCCTTGTGCTGTAGTTAGTTTCTTTGCATCCACAGCAAAGAACAACGAGCTGAACTATAGGATACACAACCTTCCTACCTCTTGTATTCTCGTGTTCAATTGTACAGCACCAGCTATGGCTGAAACAACACAACCAACCCTGCCGACATATGATGCGGGCGCAGAATCACAAGCAGCCGCGGAACCACAACCAGTATCCGGCTCCTCTTCTACGCATTCGAAAAGTGAAGAAGATGTCGCACCGGCATTCAATCCTGGCCGCCGCTTCTACCTCGCTTTCGTCGCCCTCGCCGTCCTCACTCTAATGGTCGCTCTCGATGGCACATCACTCTCCGTGGCCTTGCCTGTAGTGGCTCAGAAACTACACGGCTCAGCTCTCGAAGCTTTCTGGGCTGGCACATCCTTCTTACTTGCTAGCACAGTATTCCAACCTAGCATTGCTCAGTTTTCGCACATCTTCGGTCGGATTCAGGTCGTTATGGTTTCGATCACGTTCTTTTGTGTTGGCGTGCTACTTGCGGCTGTCGCAAAGGATTTCACTTTGTTGCTTGTTGGACGCACGATCCAAGGTGTGGGTGGTGGTGGGATTATTGCCATGACTGAGATTTTGGTTACTGATCTCGTTCCGCTGAGGTTTCGAGGTCAGTGGGCGGGTGTTATTGGTGGAATGTGGGCTATTGGTTCTGTTAGTGGTAAGTTTGGGTATATCTTGGACTTGAAATCGATGCTAACGTGGTTGCAGGACCTGTGATTGGAGGTGCCTTCGCTGATGTCAACTGGCGATGGATCTTTTACCTCAATTTCTCTTTCATCGGGATCTGTTATGTTATGATTCCGCTTTTCATTCGCCTCAATTTCGTCCCGAGCAGTTTGGCTGCAAAGCTGAGAAGAGTCGACTGGATCGGATCAGTGCTATTTGTTGGTTCGACCACTTCATTCCTCATTCCAATCACCTGGGCTGGCGTCATGTACCCATGGACCTCATGGCGAGTACTGGTTCCAATGATCGTTGGCATCCTCGGTCTCGTTAGCTTCGCCGTGTATGAGCGATACATTCCAGCGGAACCACTTCTCCCACGAAGCCTCTTCCACAACCGCACGATTGTTCTTGGCTACTTCTTCACCGTCTTGCACGGAATGATTCTGTGGACATTGTTGTATTATCAGCCGCTCTATTTCGAGGCCGTCAAAGTTTATTCGCCCGTCATCTCCGGTGTGGCCCTCTTTCCAGCCACCTTCACAGTCGCTCCTCTATCGATCATCACCGGCCTGCTCATCACCAAAACTGGACGTTACCGATGGTCGATCTGGCTCGGGTGGACGATCACCACCCTTGGTCTCGGCCTGCTGTTGATCTGGACACCATCCTCATCAATTCCAACATGGCTTTTCACCGAACTCGTCAGTGGCATCGGTCTCGGCATCCTCTTCCCATCGCTGCTCTACCAAGTTCAAGCAGCAGCTAAGCAAAAAGATGTCAGCTTCGCAGCCGCTCTATTCAGTTTCTTCCGAGCCTTCGGCAACGCAGTCGGTGTTGCTATCGGTGGCACAATCTTTCAGAATCAGATGGAGAAGAACCTAGCAAAGAGCGTCAAGTTTGCAAATCAGGCATCCGCGCTTGCGAAAGATGCTGCTGCATTGGTCCAGACCATCAAGGATACGAAAGACAGTGCGGACAGGCTGGTGCTGCAGACGGCGTACACGGATAGTCTGAGAACGATCTACATTGTCATGTGCTCATTGGCTGGCTTGGCTTTGGTGTTGTCGTTGCTGATTCAGCACTTTGATCTGAATCAAGGATTGGAGACAGATCAGGGATTGGTGTCTGGAAAGAAGAGGGAGACAACAGAGAAAAATGCTGCGGTGGAGGTGTAATGCTCTAGACCTCAATTTGGTAGCGGACAATTGGTTGGACAGCGTTCTAGAACACTTATAGACATAGAATAATTGGGGTCGCACTTGACCTCGTCAGTAATAATGAACAAATGATGAAACGACTCCTGGCCCCTCTATTGTGACCTTGCATATTGTACACGTGGACTGCTGTTCCAAAGAAGGTCTTACTTAGTGGCTTTGCATATCCGTTGGCGCGGCGGACAAGGTGAGAAGCTGACAAATCGATCTGCTTCAGGTACTGGTGTCATTGAACGGCCTGCTAGTAAAGTGCTTGGGAATACCAGCCAGCAATGGTTACACCGGATAGTTGACCTCACGATCCTTCCAACAGCTGTGCTGCGTGTACCTTCGTTCAGCTTCGACAGTGACCACGGGTAGCTCTAGACTGGGCCTCTCTTGGTAAGGATAGGTAACCAGGGCACAAAAGTGGATCAGATGGTCGATGCTGCAGCACAAGTCGTCCGGGGGCGGCGGAATGAATTTACCTACTGTTGCCGCCGATTACTGGAGAGAGTTTATATAAATCGGCCATTGGTGTTGGCTTCAAGCTGCATTGATCGTCCTGGGATGAGCGAAACTCTGTATGGGTTCGAATTATGAACTACTTGTACAGAAAATCCTTCGAGCGATCTGCCCGTTATACAGCCTACTGAATATGATCTCTCTTCCTGAATGAGTGAGGGGATGTGGGAATTTGTATCTTGCTGCTCAATGTCTACTAAGGTGAAATTTGAGTCATTGCGACACAAGATTGAGACTTATAGATATGAAGTAAGACATGTTTGAAAACAGCAACGGCTTAGTGGTGGTACCGAACGGGCGTCCAGAGTGAGCTGATCGCAAAGATATCGACTGGGCTGTTGCTCTAGATACATGTACACCGACAGACTTATCACTCAAGCATGCCACCCACCGTACTTGTACAGTATGTACTACCGATAGTGCCGAGCTTTGTCAGTGGGGTCCAATAGGGAGCATTCAGAGCTAGTGGATATATCGGAGATGGAAGTCGAATGGCATACCTGGCTCCAAGTGCCTGGTAGGTGCATGGTACTGGTACCTGCAAGTACAAGCTCCATTCCTTACGTGGGCTGGGTTGGCTGCTGTCAGCCGTACTTAGCAGCTTTTCATTGGTACCATTGGTGTACATTTCATCGAGATCACAAGATCGTAGTGGTAGGTAGCTTTCCAAGGGCCAGGCCCCGAGTACTGTAACAAGCATCATCTGTGCCCATCATTTGAAAACTCAATTGTGCAGCGTCAGCCAATTTTATCTCACACCACGCCATCCACCTAACCAGCCATGTCCACTCACCTGCAGTCTATCTGATGAACCGCACCCGCTCCGTCGTCGACACTTTCCTAGTCCAATGTGTTGCCTGTTCTCTGCACTTGCGAAATAATCATCAAACGACATCCGTTACATTCATCAAGTGTTGAAGGTACAATCGATTGCCTATGCCTACGAACGCTTAATTTCCGTCGCGTGTTTGACAACGAACGTTCCTCTTGCTACCCGATCGAAGAACTGCCTAATCTAGCCAACCACCACTCTCCCAAACTTACCTACTGTCGCCGCCGCCAGTTGACACGAGACGACTCCAATGTCGCCCTAGGCTGGGGGACGCTTTAACCTCTTCGTGTGGAATCGACGTCGCTTTCGATGTTCAAAAGCCAAAGTCGCGCCACTTTCTCGCATTCACCATTTCGAGAGTGTCTTGAACCACTGTCATGGTTCGGGAACATGGCGCTTCACTCCGAAGAACATTATCCCATCATTCGTCGACCGATAATGTGCGGGAAGAGCAGCCTGCCTCACTAAAACAATCTCTGCTACGTCCGCAAAAGTCCCCGAATCGCGAGCCTCCATTACACCGATCCGCGTCAAGAAGTCAATATGGACATGGATACGAACGGAGAGAATCTGAAGGCAGCATGCATCTTCACTTGCCCCAAAATCCCAGCGTGGCAGAAACTGCGCTGGCCGCCCTACAGTTCTTACCGACACCTCTCCTGGTTCTTTCTTCATGGAAGACCGTAGTGCTTGCAAATGATGCTATGGGAAGATTGCTTGGCCTGTATGACAACACAGGCGTTTCACGCGATGTACTGGCGAACGGGTTAAATGGACAATCTCTATCACAAATCGGAATTGACATGATTTCTGAGGGGATACCTGTCTGGGTTAGCTGGGAGAAGTTTCTCGACAACCTAGCTGCAGGTACTTCCGCAGAGCCCCCTCTCACTCCTTCCGCGCTTCATCCACCTCAAAGCGGCGACACCACTCCTGTGGCTACACTTGAGCCGCAGACAAACGGTGCAGCGCAAGGCTGGTCGCCAGAGAGAGGCCGTTCCCCGATGCGAGAAAGAGCTCCTATACAAGACACTGCGGTAGATGTGGTCATCTCATCATCACGAATACAAAATGCCTTGTCCCCACATCTTCGATCGCATCGGCGCGCCCCTGGGGTACATGCTACGTGCAGAATGATCATTAGCATTTGGAATCTGGATGATCAGAGATTCTTCACTCTGACCTTTACTGCTAGCAGCTCACAGCAAGGGCACCACAAGAACCATCGTTCCAAAACTAATGCAACTCCTAGAGCAACGTCATCAGCATCAAGGCAATCCACTCACTCAAATCATTCCGTGGGTACTCCAGGCTCCTCAACCTCAAGCTCAGGTATGACCTCTCCAGCAGAAAGTGCAAACGGTGTGGTTGCGTTTCCACCGAATGGCGCACCCTCGAAATGCTCTAACACGAATATCTTCTCCGAATACCAAAAAGTCACGCGCATGAAGGAAGCCATGTTGGATGCTATGGAGATACCCGTGATCGCTATGTGGCACGACGAAAGCGTCGTTTTTCCCAATCAAGCTGCACGTCGGCTGCTCACCGTTACCACTGATCCCACCTCTGAAGACAGCTACGATTTCATCTCACGTTTTAGACCATGGACAGTTGACTTCAGCCGCGAGTTGGAAGAAGATGAAAATCCTATCGTACAGCTGTGTAGAACGCAGCGGTCGTTCTCGAGATGGCAGATTGGTCTCGTCAAAACGAGCACGGGAAAGAAGTCAACCTACGATGTTAGCGGTTATCCAGTCTTTGACGAGAACACAGGAGAATTTTTTGCTGGCATGATAGCTTTCAAGGACGTTACAGAGTACACAGAGAAGATTGCGAGCCAGGTTGCGGAAAACGAGCAGCAATTTCAATTAATATGCGATACAATGCCACAGATGCTCTGGACGACTCGACCGGATGGGTATCACGAATACTTTTCACAGAGATGGTATGATTACACCGGTCTAACGCCTTCAGAATGCCTCGGCCTTAAATGGAAGCTTCCATTCCATTCCGATGACCTCGCTCTTGCAGGGGAGAGATGGCAGCATTCTCTGGAGACAGGTGATGAATACTTGACAGAATACCGATGTCGGAGAAAGGATGGAATGTGGAGATGGATGTTGGGAAGAGCTTTGCCATTGAGGGATAACAAGAGTGGGAAGATTATCAAGTGGTTCGGTACCTGCACTGACATCCAAGATGTTATTGATGCTAGAGAAGTCAGCCAGCGGGGACAACAGCAATTAGTAGATGTCCTCAACCACGCGCACATGACTATGTGGATCATTGGCAAGGACGGCATCCTGAATTTTTTCGAGGGCGATTTATCGGATTCGATGAACCCAGATCAGAAAAGTCGCGATTTTATTGGGAAGCCTGCGGCCGAGGTTTTCAAGGAGCAAATAGACCCCGAACATTTCCAAGAGCTTTTCGATAAGCTCATGTCAGGTGGATCCGAACTAGAAATACTCGAATTGAAAGACGAACACGATCGGTGGTTTCGAGTGAGATTAATGCCTCAGCGTGGCAGAACGTCTCCTAGCGACCTGCTTGACAAAGTTGAAATCGTCGGAGTTGTTGGCACCAGCATGGAAGTGACGAGTATGAAGGAAAAGGAGGCGGAAAACATTAAGCTTCTCGCCAACGAGAACGCTGCTAAAGAGGCAAGCAAAATGAAGAGTAGTTTTCTTGCAAACATGTCTCACGAAATTAGAACACCCATTGCAGGTGTCCTTGGCATGTCGGAGCTGTTGATGGACACTGAACTGGACGAGGAACAAATGGAATTTGCACAAAACATTCAGAGGTCGGCGAACTCATTGCTGACAGTGATCAATGATATCTTGGACTTCTCGAAGATCGAATCTGGTAGACTGGATATAGAAGAGGTACAATTCAGCCTGCCAGTTGTGTTGAAGGACGTTGCGAAAATGCTTTCCTATGCTGCAGCCAGGAAGAACTTGGAATTCACCAGTGAAATGGATCTAAGTGGTGCCCAGGACTTGCCTCTATTAGGCGACCCTGGTCGCATCAGGCAGATCCTGACAAATTTGCTGACGAACAGTATCAAGTTCACGACTGATGGTTATGTCAGGATGAAAGTACAGATTCTGGAAGATACTGCGGATACTACAATCGTTGAATTTACTGTCGAGGACACAGGTATAGGAATAGAGGAAGAAGTGAAGAAGCGGCTGTTTAGGCCATTCAGTCAAGCTGATTCAAGCACAGCAAGAAGATTCGGTGGAACAGGTTTGGGTTTGACGATATCCAAGAATCTGGTGGATTTGATGCACGGCAAAATCTGGCTAAACTCAAAGCTAGATCAAGGTACGACAGCCGGTTTCATTATACCATTCAAAAAACCAGAATTCTCAAATGAAAGGCATACTCAGCTTGTCGAAATTGGCGCATTGCCGGACCGACTGGCGTCTGAAGTGTCATTATCTATTGATGGACATTCCAGGCCTGGCAGTAAAGGGCGCCGAATAACACCGCCACTACCTCGTTCACCGCAGAGCAACAACAGCCTTAACGTCACTAGAGGGGATATAAGTTCTACTGCTGAGCTGCCTCGTGAACAATTTCACGTCCTAGTGGTCGAAGACAATCCGGTGAATCAACAAATTGCACTCAAATTCATCCAAGGCCTTCACTTCACCGCTAGTGCTGTATGGAACGGTAAAGAAGCACTGCAGTATCTGTTACGAGCCACGAGTCCTAATCTTCCGCCCGAAGAGAAAGTCAATTACCCTGTGCCATCTCTGGTCCTGATGGATTGTCAGATGCCCATCCTGGACGGTTATCATGCAACACATGTGTTAAAACGTCATGCCCCATACATCAATATTGAGGCGATACAACGCATACCCATTGTGGCAATGACTGCCTCGGCAATTCAAGGTGACCGCGAGAAATGTGAAAGAGCTGGCATGGATGATTACCTTGCTAAACCTGTGAAAAAGCCAGTATTAGAACGAATGATCCTGAAATGGATTTCGCACAAAGCTCGGCCTTTCTCGACGGCCGACGCCAATGATGTATCGAAGCCTCCGCTCTTCCGGTCAAGCACGGACCATTCATCCGTATGCGACGACATTGATAACATCGCTACCGAAATCCTGGGCCATAGAGATGCACCACCAATGCTCGAGGCTGGTAATTCGTCAGGCAAATCGAAACGGCCTCCATTAGTTACGGAGAACCAACCTCCCTCCTTTCGAGAGATGCGAAGATCAAGCCTTAAAGATCACATTCTCACTACTGGCGTTCGCGGCCTGAACAGCGAAGCCGACGCGAGTGCCCGACGGGCCGCAGAGGAAGAGAAAGCTATCAGTCTACGGGACGCCAAGCTCATGGATGCCACGCGGTCTGGTCCAGGCACATCTCCTCAGGATCCGTTATACAAGAGCCCAATCAGCGAGGATCGAGAGGCCATAAGTCCATTGCCACGAAGCTACCCAACCCAAGGCCTCAGCGAAACAGAAGGCGGAATCATGGCTCTAACAGAAGAAAACGTAGAGAAGTTCAACCAAGCCTCAGCCAGCCCGGGCGGCACGCTACTCAAACCGACTGGACAAGACGACTACTTCGGTCAGGGACTGATAGTGCAACAAAGCAACAATCACGCCAAAATCCTCGTGCCAGTCAACGATATACCCGGTCCCCCTCCCGATGTCGCAAGTCCAGGCGCCAGCGTACGCTTTATAGCAGCCAAAGACCTACCGTCTGACGTCAGACAGAAAGTGAAGGCAGTCTCGCCGCGACTAATACGGACTGTGTCGGACCATCCAAATGCCGGACTGACGAGGGATATGTTGAAAGTCAAGGATCGGTCGACCAGTGACTTTAGTAGCAGCAATGCCACTGTGAGGCCGACTTTGACGAGGATGAGCAGTACTAATAGTAGTCGCTTTGATAGCAGCAATGGGAAGTAGAATATATATCAATCAATATCCAGCAGGGCATTACAGCACGAGACGAAGCGCGTTTGGCACGTGGGTTTCTTGCATTTCGGGAGTTTCAGGCGCGTATCGATTGATTGGGATACGACACCAATGTCGAGTATGATGAGCATATATTTGAAGCGGGAAAGCATTTTCATTTGAAGTTTCACGACCAACAGTCCACGAGAGAAGGGAAGAGAAGGGAGGGAGGGAGGGAAGGGCTTGCGCATGATATGAAGAAAGCTGGGACCTGTGTCGGCCGCTCGAAGTGAAAACAGTGTTACGTCGCTTGAGCATTGAGTCTGAGTCAGGCCGATAGGTACTCTAGGTATGTAGAGACTTGTATAGCTGGCTGAAGTACTGTAGAAGGACGATGAATGAAAGAGAATTTTTGAACAAATGGATGAATGAATGAATGAATGATACTTTGTGAGTATAGAGTAAGTGTAAGTGTTGAGAATTTGCTGTAGGGATTGCGTACTATACAGTACATGTACTGTAGGTATGTGGTGTGGTAATTACTGTACTATACTATACTGTCCTATACTGTGCTATACTGTATTATGTAGTATAGTGGTATGTGGTTGAATACATGAATAAGATGGTAGGTCAAGATGTGGTGGTGGAGATGTGATGGTACTGGAGGTTATAAGTCATACAGGAAGATGGGAGAAGGAGAAGAGAAGAGAAGAAGAAGAAATGAAGTCTATTGTTTCCACATCGTCAAACATTTAATACAATCAATGCATCGTCGTCAATGATCATCCTCTATCTGTTTTACAGCTCATCTTTCACTCTCCCCACAACCAACTCCGGCCGTCCAGAATCCTTCTGTAGATCTACACCGTTTTTCTTCCTCCATTTATCCCACACGGCGCGGAAGTCCTTCTCCATACCTGATTCCATCTGGTCTGGGAGCACGACTACATAGTGCACGTATAACTTGCCGTGCGTGTCGTGATTGTCTTCGTGTTCGTGCACATGACCTTCATGATAGATCGGCATGCCCTCATGCGGGATAGAGTCTGTCTGACCTGGCTGGACGACCTGGCCCTTTTTGCGAGAGAGTCGGACAGTGTGGCCGTCTAGATGGGTTAGGTTGCGAGTCCAGTCGCCCATCCAGGCTTCCCGCAGACTGAGGGCTTCGGTCCAGTAGAGGTCGTGGCCTTTGCGGCGGAAGAAGGTCCCGTCTGTCCTGTGGAGGCGCGCTTCGTTGTCGCTGGAGGTTTCGAGTTTGGGGTCGAGTTCGGCGATTATGAGGTTTAGATTACCCGCAACGTGGTCTGGATGTTCGTCGGCTTCGCCTTCGAAGACGAGGCGGTGGTTGCGTGGCATGCCGGGTTCTATGTCTGCTTCTAGATCGATGGGGCGGCGGACGACTTTGGCGCCGTTGCAGGTTTTGCATTTGTGTTTGATGGTTTTGCCTTGGCCGCCGCATTGGTCGCAGTGGGTTTGGATCTGTTGGAACATGCCGGGGGCGAGCTGGTGTTTTTGTATTATGATTCCGCGGCCGGCGCATTTGCTACATGTCTCGACTTTGCCGTCCGCGCTGCCGGAGCCGGTGCATGTATCGCAGATTTGTTGCTTTTCGAGGCTGAAAGGGACGGATCGACCGGTGTAGAAGTCTCGTAGTGGGACGGAGAGTTTCACTTCCATGTCTGGACCACGACGAACGCCGGGCTGATGTCGTTGACCTCCGCCTCCGAAGAATTGGCTGAAGAGATCGAACGGGTTGTGCTGTTGACCACCACCGCCGCGTTTGTGATTTGCTAGGCCATCGTGGCCATACTGGTCGTAGATTTTGCGAGTGGTAGGATCTGAGAGAGCTTCATATGCTTCAGCTACTTCGAGGAACTTTTGTTCATCTCCTGTCGTTTTGTCGGGATGGTACTTCTTGGAGAGGGTACGGTATGCGCGTTTAAGATCTTTGTCATTACAGGAGCGATCGAGTTGGAGGATTTTATAGAGGTCCTGTGTTGTTGCGGCCAAACATAATGAGAGTATCGATAGTAGGCATATGAGTAGGAGGGAGGACGGCAACATGTTGGTAGTGGGTGCAGTGCGCTCGAGTCCTTGGAGGTTGTGGTTCACCCGCGAGTCTGGCTCACGCTGGTGGTGGTTGAGTCGATTGAAAGTGATGTTAGGGCCGTTGCAGCATGACTGGAGAAGTAATTCGAGCCTTGTGGTATTCAGAAACCAACAACCTTACATGAGAATGACTGGTGCTTTTGTGGTAGTCTATTATGGAATGCTAGGTGCATTGCCTTCATCCAGAACAATTATCTGTTCACTTTTCGAGACTGCGTTGCCGGAGTTTAAGCGGAGGACCTGACATGTGCCGCACCATGCCATAAGGGGCTACTAGTCTGGTTTTATCAGAGATATCTGTGCTAGCCTTGTACTACTTCTTACATCGAAGAGTGACACCAATCAAATCCACGCTCTACACAATGTTCAGTAAGGAGACATCTGCTATTACCTCATGATGAATCAGAAATCACTACTGTTTATGCTTCGCATGAGGTTTGCCAACTATCAACAAACTACGCATGTGTGTCAGACTAAAAGACAACAACTACCCTTGTGCACTATAGCAGGCCAGACGCATCTGGACATCTGTGTGAGTATTATTTCAAGGTTGGCATGCGACGCCTGGATGTAAGGGCGATTCATCCCACTACGTTGGGATGAATGGAGGTAAGATTGTCCAGGCTGGTGGACAGACACTACCAAGGCATGGTGTGGCAATCCTAAATTGCTATGTTACTGAGTCAAATATGTATTGTCTTTCACTAGACGATTCCTTTCCTACCAGAAGCTTCAGGAACAGGTCCATGATCAAAACCTCAATTGGACATGGTGAAAACATGTGGGCTGACGGCACCTTATCCGTTTATTCTGCCTCGGCGAAGCAGGATCATCTGCATCGGAGCATGGAGGTAGACTCATGAAGGCCCTGCGGCAGTGGTGGGCGGTCTCGTGTTCGTTTGATGAGCGTTTGCACCTGTGGTGTGGAATTAGAGTCATCACAAACAAGGCAGGTAGGTAGGCATTTTAAGTAAACCGGGGCTTGAATGCACGTTTTAGCAGTACCATTTGTTTGCACACTTTTGTCACCATTGAATTGTCGAAAGTACATATTGCACCACTATCCAATGTTCCGTCGAGGCTTGACTACTCGAAGCATTTTCCTTCTCGCAATATCAAACTAAACAATAGATACTTCCCGTGTTGTCCATTGCCGCAAAACTCTTTGCTTCCTCTCTATCGTCGGCCCAAATCATCGGTCACCGCCCAATCCTTGAAGCATTTCAGCAAAATCAAATCTATACAGTGGGTCATTAAAGCCCGATTTTGGTCGAATGGAAAGCTAATTCGTTTGGGTGGTAGAATCGCGAATATGCAGCTTATGTTGATCAGCTCAATGACAACCCTCGTCTCTACTGTCCTTGCATTGACCCGGTCAGGGGAGACTTCAGTGTACATCGGTCCTACAGCTTTAGGCACGAATCCAAATGTTCTCATCACAGCCACTCCGGTGACCCACGCCTTGCCATTGGCCTCAGCTTCAAGGATTGCAGACGGACCTTGGCTGAAGCGGAAGCCTCCTGCACCCGGCGTCATCGCCGACTGCTGCACTGGTGCAGACGACAAGCTCGGATTAAGCACCTACGTCGCCTACAAATCTTCTATGCAGTCAATCAATAATGATCTGTCGATAAATCTAGCCGGCAGCACTACTCGCGAAAAGGAGACAAAACACACAACTACCACTCCAAAACTGACTGCCTCTTCACTACCCACCACGCCTTCGAGATCTCCAAGAGATGATAATCCATTCCATGAACTACCAGGTCCAGTCTATCCTCAAGGCTGCTGTTGCCTGACGGATAAAGGCAAGCCCACGATGTGTGCATATGGAGAATGCCAGAAGCACTCGACCACGTATACTTGTTTCCACGAGTCCACACAAAAGACTTCCGCAACCACCATTGTTGACAAGCCGTCTACCTCACAGGGAGTACCGACCACATTTTTGACCCAGTCAATCCACGAAGATAGGAAGTGATACACAACGGTTACACCTAGACTGACGTGTTCGCCTCTCCCTATTACATTACCAAGGTCTATGGAAATGAACGACTCTGATTCAACATCCATAGACATGCAAGGAGCATTCACAGGGAAAGAAATGTTCAGTGCTCCAATATTGCCAACCGCTTATTGCTGCTTGCACAGAAATTGTGCTCCCCACAAATTCCTGCGAGTCGAAAGCTTACACAAACATACTACACGCCTTGCTGGCTATACACAAGCCCCCCGTGTTAAGCTCATACTGCTGAGATTGTGGCAGGAGTAGCTCATCATCTTTGAGTCACCAAATGTATACTATGCTGATGCAAACAAAGCCTGTCGTGCTGGTCGTTGTGGTCGAGAGCTGATCAAGGCACGAATGTTCAGTGTTTCCGTCGTGAAGTTCACAGGGGATGCGAGCATGTGGGTATGTGTGTATGTGGTCCTCGAGCGATCAGAGTGAGTTAAGGGTTGATATTCCTGTATAAAGCGTTACCGTACTTATGACACATTGTCATCCTCGAATAGACCAACAGCTAGATTGTCAAAGTGCTGATCCAAACATAAGAAGTCTTTGAATGGATTGATAGCGTCATCAAACACGTACTGTAAGTATAACAGCATGGAGCATACCACAATCACACATTATGTTCAAGCCTGAACTTGAAGATATGACTACTCAGAGTCCAATTCACTGTACAATTATACACCACTAACCCTTTTCATCCCAACCTTCCATTTTCAATCACCATCACTCAATCCCAAAGCCCTCTCAATCCTCCTCAACCCCTCCCTCAAATACTCCTCCTTCTGACTAAACACAATCCTAAACCAACCGGGCTTTTCACTCCCGAAGCCAACGCCTGAAGCGAGGAATATCTTCTCGGACAGTAGGGCGTCGTTCACGATTTGATCAATATCGTCGTCGTCGTCGTCGTCGTCGTCGTCATGAGATGACGGTGCATCGACCGGCGCCGCAACAGGCTCTTGTACCAACAGACCAGCTTGATGCGGCCCCCGCTCCTTCCTCTGCTCCTTCATCTGAGACCTCTCCGGTTTCTCGCGTCGATAGACCTCCCCCAAATCGACCCACAGAAAAAACGCAGCACAAACACCACCCCCATACTTAACCCCCCACTTCTCCGCCCAACTAATAACAATCTCCCAACTCCCCCTCAACCGTCTCTGATTCTCAGCGATATACCAATCTGTAAATACATCATCGCCCAACAGTGCTGTAGCAGCTGACTCCGCGAGAGAAGACGCGTAACTATTTATCGCGACGGGGATTAGAGCACTGTGGAGAGCGGGGTTGTGTTGGGATATTATGGCGCCGAGACGAATGCCGTTTGCGCCGAAGTCTTTTGAGAGGCCGTAGAGGATGTGGGTGTGGGAGGGGGTGATTAGGGATTCGGTGGGGATGGATGAGAGGGACGTGAATGGTTCGAGTTGAGGGGGTGGGTGTTCTGTTAAGGAGGAGGGCGTGGTGGTGTCTGTGGTGCGGAAGACGGAGAGGGCGTAGATTTCGTCGGACACGAGGTGGATATTGTGTTTATTGCACAGGCGCATTAGTGCTACGAGGAAGGCGCGAGAGTAGCAGCGGCCTAGCGGGTTGTGCGGATTACAAAGCATTATGCCAGCTACTTTTTGGTTCTTGGCATGGCAGCGGTTGATAGTGGTTTCGTAGGCTGATATTGCGTCGAGCGATAACGGGTCCGTGTTTTTGAAGGCGACTTTTACGACTTCTAGACCTGGTCTTAGGCCGAGATCATCAGGGAATGCACCGTAGTATGGTTGGCCGAGGAGGAATGCATCGCCTGGATCGCCTAGGATGCTGCTTAGGTGTTCGATGCCGGTGGTGACGCCGTTGGTGATGCATATGTGTGAAGCTTGGATTGGTACTGCTGGGTGTAGTTTTCTGTTTAGAAATCGCGCCATCGTTTGTCTGAGCTCTTTTGAGCCGCTGCCTCCGTCGCCATAGGTGAGGCCTTTTAGTGGTAGTTTGAGGTTGTTGTGGACGTACGAATTGAGCTCCTCGTGCATCAGGGCGTTTTCTGCAACGCCGAGGCTGATATAGCCATTCGGGTTTGTCTCTGGGTCCCAGAGATCTTGAAGGATTTTCCATATTAACATATCTGGGCCGAGCTTGGCCCATTCTTGGCCTCGTTGAGAGAGCGCCATTGTGATGGGCAGCAGGAAAGGGAGAACGACGTCTCTTTGTCCTGGGTAGTGACTATTGCTGCAATATCTTGCGTATCTAGCTAGAAATGGTTAATGAGTAGTTTGGTTAAACTTGTACTTCCACCTAGATGCAAGGTTCATATTTGGAAGATACACCTTAGGTATCGTTGTTGACGTCATTGCCAGTGATTGATGCGCCCTTTGCGCTACAAACCTTACCATTCAAACGACAACTTTACCAGGAGGAATTTATTAAGAGAGCACACAAATCGAGTGACTCTGTGTTGAAGACGCATAGATCTTGGTCCACATTCTTGAATGACATCGAATTCTGTGGAACACTAAGTGGTAAAGCTGCAAGACCTGGTGTCATCTGTTGTAAGTTAGAATTGGTTAAGAGCTGACGTTGTTGAATATGTTGTATTTTGGAGTATGCAACTGAGCTCGCTAAGCAAAGGCACCCACTATAGCCATCAACAGACCACCACCAGCAACAGCAATGTTGGCTTCAATCCTTCTCTTGCCACGAAGAGCTTTGTAACTTGAGTCCGCGAGGAAATCTTCCGCCACAAGCTGTACTAAGCCTGCGAAGAGTAACAAGCCACTGCTGATTGCGTTAGTGATTCCAACAGTCAAGAGTCCAATTTCTGAGTTTGGATCGTAGAGCCTGTGTAGAAGCAGTCCAATAACTTGTCCAACAGGTGTGGTGGTTCCATATGCCAAACACATCAACCAAGGTTTTGGTGATTGGGCATCAAACATGATGGGGATGAGATTGGCAATTCTGGCACCTAGAGCGAATCCTTCGAAGGTCTGATGAAAGCAGATGGCTATCAGCAGCACAATAAATTGTGTCCCTGTGGCGACTGAAACAGCCATGCCGATAAAAATGCTGTGAAACAGAATACCAGCTTCGAGTAATAGACACTGAAGGAACATCTTTTGCGGGTCTTGGTGTTCGGACTCCGATCCATGAACAGCTGACTCGTGTCTTTTGTGCATAGCTGGCCGGTTTAGCACTGCAGACTCATCAGCGATAGGGTCCAGAGCATCCAAATCGTCCAGGTCTACAGATGCATCGTCCTCGTCTTGATCATCCTTGAAATTCGACTGTCCCGTGACGGGAGTGTCCATCGTAGGCGTAGCAATCGTTCGGTGATTCATCTGGCCCAACGGAACATGTCCGTTTGCTCGGTGAGCACGCCCTTCCTCCATGCTATGTCTAAAATTGTTTCCATGTAATCCTTCCAATGAATCTCCATGACTATGTCGGGCACCTCGTAATGCAAAGAATTGTTCTATGCTGACCACAGCAAATACAGCAACCATGGCAATGAAGCCAGGCATGGGCGGGTATATCTCGTTCCAGAACCTCGGCAGGCATGGATCCGTCATAGAAATAAAAGCCGTTGGGAGGAGGTGTATGAACGCAGTCGCAATGAGAACACCTGTACCGAAGTGTCTCGAGAAAAAGATAAATCGGTGAGGGATTGGCAGGGAGGGAAACCGCCTTGCGATCACTGGGAAGGCACATGCTGTATATCTGTGAGCTAGGAATTGCAAGCAGATGGAGGTTCTTCACACCTATTGTGCTCAAGACAAAGATGATGAGCACCGCCAACACGTGGATTGGCACATTGTAGGTCCCCCTTTTGCCTGTTGTTCCACAAGTTGGCTTGTTTGTACCATCATCTTCGTCACGTCGAAGTAATTCAGCTCTAAGTAGTTCTATCGAAATGGATCGGAGGTCATTGTTCAGACCTGTATCCGCATTAGACAGCCCTAGCGCAGCACTGGTCAGATAACTCACTGTCGATACCCCCTCGGATCGCATCACCCATCAGATATTTCGGAGATCGACTTCAGCCACAAAAATTCCAACAAGATCGCTTCAGCATATTAGAATAACGTGGAAATTGATGCCACCATTCGACTCCGTGAATATTGACGATGGTCAGGTTGGATCCACAGTCTTGGAGAATGCAAATAAGCCGGACAAGGAGGATCGAGGCTAGCTCAGTATCTCACAAAAACGTGCATCCGAAATGTGGTTGGAGACATGCGATAATGCAGGGTAGGTACACTATTGGTAAGAAAAGATACGTGTTTCTCGGATTATGTCTCCATCTGTTCGTCTCATAAACGTACCAGACTCATGTACATATGTCGGGTATTGCCACGACACGCTCAACTACTAGTACCTAGGTATGTATGTACCTTACCTATGTTTGCCTGCAGGCACCGCCTCGCTCACTTCAAGTTGGTAGTGGTTACGGTATGATCTTCAGTACTTCCAAACTTTCTGCTCCTTCACCTTTCCTCTTAGCCCCCATCTTCCCTCTCGCACTTTCTCGCTTATGCCCATTGGTCCCACCTCCCTGATTCGCGTTACTTTTGCAATTTTGTAACAATCTGATCGCATTGTCGTCCTGACCAACATCGGCGAGGAACGTACTTTGAAAAGCGAACGAGACCGTTAAATCAATAGCGGTACGATGCGTGAAAGGATTAAGGCCCCTACTGGGCCGGGCGCTATGTGCTCATGCCTGCTCACATCGCCCAATAGCAGCATTTCGCTAACACCTTCATGCATGCACAGCGCCCAGACTCCCGCTCAATGGGTATACTGTGGTTTGGTTGACTTTCCTTGCTGGCAGGTATCTAGTTGCGATGATGTGCGAGGTTCTGAGTCCGTCTGTTCTGCTACATACACCAATAGCCCTGGGTGTGGCTGCTGGTTGGTCTGATGGACCACTGCGACACATTGGAACCATGATTACAACTGCGCTCAGTGCCATCAACGCTTGACATTTGTCCATACATTGGTTTTCCATCTCGAAACTTGACAGTGTCAAGAAGGCGACTCAACGTTATCGTGCTATTCAATCCGACCCTGATAATTCAATGGTTCCTAACTTTCCCTCGGCAAGAGGCGTGCTCGCTTGTCCTCCACGCAAACCACTGGCAAATACTAAAGCTTATAAGCCTGAGCCTCAAAAGGGGAAACACGCGCAGAATTACGGTCCTCACGAAGTCCCTAGATCGCTCTTGGCCGATGCAGCCACAGCCCGAGGCGCAAAGGCACTCATGAACCAGAAGCCTAAGATATTCCTGAGAGCCTTCATCGATGTCAGCCTTGCAATTCTCCCCTGCCTCTTCATAGTTCTAGGCATCATCGCAGCCTCTTTGCATGGTCAAGAGACTTCACCCTACGGTCGAAAAATTAAGGAAGCTGCTAAACTAGTCCGACCATATTTCCTATCGCATTCGCTGCTATCGTTGCACGGTTCAACAAGCACCTGGCTAGATGGCAAGCTGAGCGGGTCAATCACTAGGTGTAAGTCGCCATGAGAGAATATTCATTCCGCCATCTACTGCTAATTAACTTGTACAGCTGCTTGAGCAACTGGTTCAGAGCAACAGCTTTGCTGGGTCTATCGAGGCTGCATACAGTATAAGGAACTTGAGCCTTGCAAGCTTGGCCATAACTCTTTTGTGGGCTCTGTCGCCTATAGGAGGCCAAAGCTCTCTCCGTGTACTTTCGGACACAGACGCTAATACTCAAAGTCAAAGCTCTGTATATGCGGCCGCAGCAGAGGTGATGAGATACTTCGGTAGACTTTCACATCAGGTCAACACTCAGAACGTAATGAATGCCCTCATCCCGGCCTCGCTTCTCGCACCAGATAACACCAGAAATGGATCGACTGATACTTGGGGCAACATTAAAATCCCGGCTTCGCATTATGTATCAGGTCTGGAACCTGGTGCCTGGCGAGCTATAGATGTATCTTCTGAACTCACAAACTTTTCAAGTCTAATTGGTGTTCCTATCTGGGGTATTCTCGACAAAGGAAATGCCAATTTTTCCCTTGTTTGGCCAATCTTCGATATCACTGATTGCAATTGGACTGCGTCAGGCTACACTGTGCCTGCGTGGTGCGACGTCCCTCGACCAAATTGGTACTCCGTCACGATAAATGCAACAGAATGCATTACCAGCACTGCTCAGGGAGGGACTTCGGATTCAAGTTATGAACATCTTTCTGTCATGAGTTCCGACGACTACTCAACGACACAACTCAATACTACCAGCACGCCTCAGTATATGAACATTTCGTTCGGCGTGCGAAATCCTCATGAAGTCGACAATATAACATACCTAGCATCGAAATTTCAGTGCATATTACGAACTGCACGTATCGAAGCAGAGGTCCTTTGCACTAATGCTACATGCCACGTCTCCCGAGTTCGAAGATTAAACGATCCGAGACCGGACTTCATGAACCCAGTAAGTCATGCTCCATCTATAACAAACTAACTCACAACCGGTCCAATGGCCCTTCTCTTCCCATTACATAGGGCCTGTGATATCTTCCTGCTTCTTGCCTTAGATATATAAGTGTCACAGCTGACGTTGCCGCTTGCAGTGGAATGATGCCACAGTTCTACCTACGTATTCCACTACAAAACTGCAGTATTATAGTGTCATGCTTGAGTGGTCACCACTGACTACAGGCTCTATCGTCTATGGTTTCGCCTCACCCTTCGACGCATTTGTGAGTGGCTGGAATCGTCCGTTCTCACAGATTACGATTGACCCTGTTTCGTGGGACAATGTGACGGTGACCGATCTCTCTGCACGTTTATCCATCCTCTTCAATACGTTCTGGCTCACTTCTCAATGGAGCGTGGAGATTACTGATCTCGGTACCATAAATTTGTCGAAGTCCGCAAACCAGACTGCTTCCGCACTGGCAAACGGTCTCCAGCAAGCCACTGCGACTGTTCCTCAAGGGTATCCAGTCTACAAGGCAAATTACGCTTGGATTGCCGTTCTTCTGATCATCTAGATAGTCCTGCTTCTTTGCGCGCTCGCCAGCCTATTTCTACGCATCTTCATCATCGCATCGGATATTTTCGGTTTCGTATCGTCCCTCACACGAGACAGCCCCCATTTTGAACCTCTTTCCCCTGGGGATAGTTTACTGGAAGGTGAGGAAAGAGCGCGAAAACTCCGAAAGTTGAAAGTGCAAATTGCAGATGTGCAGCCAGAAGCTGAGGTCGGACACATCGCGTTCGTAAGGTCAGACGCAATTGCTTCTGGTCAGGGAGAGAAGACGAGAGATAGTAGGCTGAGGAAAGGTAGGCTCTACGACTGATGACCATACAGTTCACTCAGTGAGTTGGTTATTTAGCCAGAAAAAATCTTCCATGCGTTTACTTATCTAGCGAACATGTCCGGTCAAAATTGTTTATCGACAACGTTTTCCTGTGATTTACACTGACTACCGCGCGTAGGTACAATGATCAATGATGAATGATGGTGTGGATGTGGTTTCTGGCATTTGCGTTTCCGTACTCGTGCTCTGCTTGTTAGGGCTCGATTATTTCGAGGCCCTGGGATGGTGAGTTGAGGTTAGTATGTACTTATGTAGTGAGGTAGGTATAGTATGTATGTGCCGTCGTTGCCAAAGGACATGGAAATGTACGCACGTACAGTAGCTGAGTTCACGGCACGAGCAAGCAAGAGAAGATCATTTCTTCCCGCACTTGCAAGCTCCAGCCTTGGAGAACGTCACGGGACAGTTTATGTGCTAGGTAAGATTGAATGATATATATCTCACTACCGACAAATATACCCACTTACGTACGTATATCGTTTGGCGAGCTATTTATCCTCGAAAGCGACGTCTCAATAACCTGTTTGCCCGGGGTATCATGTAGAATATCAATCCACATGATTGACTTCAAAATCGTGCGTGCATCGACCCATTTAGTTGTTTTTGCCTCTCCGATTAGCTGGTCAATCGCTCCTGAAAGCCGGAGGTCCTCGGCGTACGGTGCGGATATGAGTGATAACATCATTGTGAGCCAGAGTCTGACTGCTATTGGTGTTTCACAAGGCAATTCATTCGATTGTGTCTTCTGTAATTGGATAAGAGATATGCGCAATTTGAATATGAGGTGCTGGTACCGCCGTGAGAAGAGCTGTCCTTGCAAGAAGATGGTCGAGGAGAAAGCGAGCAAGCCTAGACGAACGGTTTCGTTGATTGAATGTTCTGGGAAAGTCAAGTGGAGAAGTCTGTACATGGTTGATACCATTGTTTCGTTTACTAGGCTTGGTTCGAGTTTTCTTTCGGTCTGGTAGGCGAGATTGGCGAGGCTGGCGAAGGTGTGGAGGTCGGTCCATATGTTTCGTAACTTTGTGTCGATTGTGCTGTCTATAAAAGTGTTGAGTTCTGGTGTTGTTTTGTCGCTGTTGTCCTGGTTGGTGCGCTTTCTGCGGATGATGTTCGTGTCTGCTAAGTAAGGCTCCCAGGAGAGGTCGTGGCTGAAGAATTGTGGTGCACTTCCGAAACGTAAGGCGATACTAAGATCAACTCTAAGTAAGCTGGTCAGCGACTGTTCGAGCGAAGGCGGCTGGTAGTACGTACCTACAAACCTTTCTCTGCATTCTATGGTCATTGTAGGTCAGTGATGTAACGCCACCTCTCAAGCCAACGATTTTGTACAGGCCAGCTACATGTTTTCTGGCTGCAGCTTCGTCGCCGACGTCATGTGCCGCCATAGCCAAAGCAGATACAACGAGCATGGTTGAATCAGACAAGGCGGCTTGCAAAGACTCTAGTCTCTGTTGAACGAGATGAAGCAACTTGCTCAAATGCAATCGGGTCACAGGACTTAGGACGCCCTCGCCTTGCTTGACATCAAGGGAACTATGAACCTGAAGAAGAGCCATATGGAAGAGAGCCGGGTCTTCCATTAAGTAAGCAGAATATTGCTCGTCTGTACTGTGGACTTGCACACAGGCTTCGAAAGGAGACAGTCCACTTCTTAATGTGATCAGATCTAGCACTTGAGCATCAGTCGGTGTACGTGTCTGGGAATCTGTCTAGACCAGTACGGAGGGGGGTCGACTTGCAGTCAAAGAGGTTCCGGAGTATGTAAGTATTCACCTGCTCTGGAAAATGCACCAGCGCTAGATCGGGACAGATAGACTTCGGTACAGTCGCAATTCGCTCCAGAAACCCCAGCATAGGCCCTACTTTGGGTAGCTGGGGCAGATCTGGGTTGACCCAAGGTTTCTGCACCGGCCGATTATCCCGTCTCGTCCTTGCACGTAAGACATGACTTCTAATGCGCTTGCGATCGGCCGAGCTAGGCTTCGAAGAAGCTGAGCTGACAACAAATTCAAAGTTCGTCGCTGTGTCACCATTGTCTTTAACTGTGGTTGGTGTTTTCATAGTGGTAAAAATGTCACATACGTGATGACTAACCAGAAGAACCCATTGTCACCGTTTGTGCAGGCTTGTAGAAGGGTGCACACGACGGGACAGTCAACTAAGTCATGGGTTCAAGAACGGAGATGCCAAGACTTCTTGATATGCCGTTTTAGGGATGGTGTATATTGATGTTCGACCGACCTTGTCGTATGGTAGGTTACCACATTCAATGGGAACTAATGCAGATCTTTGCTCGAAGACCAAAATGGTCAGTCGAAATGTCTTGGCTGAGAGGTTCATTAGGTAATGAGAGATTGGAATCGCTGTGGCCTTGGATCCGATGGCCCCCGTTGTATCCTATAAGAAAGAGCTGCACCATGGCTGAAGCACGTTGCTACTTCTCACACGTCTAACACGAGCACTGCAGCTCGTTCCGATCTCTTGCCCTCACTTCTCCCCACCACCATAACCATGACAGCCTCGAGGAAGCTGGGGGTAAACCCGATGAGCTTCGGCTCCATGTTCTGGGAGAACCAGTTCAAAACAGAGATTGCATTGCCGCCGCAGGGTAACAGTCTGGATGGCAGCGTCGCCGTTATCACTGGAGCCAACAGTGGCCTCGGTTTTGAGTGTGCGAAGCAAATGCTTCAGGCCGGACTGTCTCACCTCATCATGGGCGTGAGATCTATGAACAGGGGTCAAGAGGCAGCTAATCGATTGCGTGCTGTCGCTTCCAAGGCCATCGTTGATGTGTGGGATATCGATATGGAAAACTACTCGTCCATCCGGAGTTTTGTTGACCGCTGCGGATCTGCTTTGAGACGGATCGACTTCGTCATTCTCAACGCTGGCCTTGCAGCCGCAAGCTTCACCAAATCCCAAGCGGGCCATGAACTGGACATCCAAGTCAACTACCTCAGCACCGTCTTGCTGACAACCCTTATGCTTCCCGTTCTCAAAACTAAGGGTCCTCTACCGACTGGACGTGCACCTCGTCTCACAGCGGTCAGCAGCGCCACAGCGCGGAATGTTAAGTTCGTCAACCGAGACGAACGTCCACTTCTACCATCATTCGATGACACCACGATTACTCCTTGGGATGCAGCAGACCGCTATGGAGTTTCCAAGTTGTTAGGACAGCTCACCATCGAGCGTATCGCCGAGCGGTACATCGATCCGAGTGATGTGGTGCTTACCTTAGTAGAACCAGGCTGGGTACGTTCGACAGGACTAAACCAGGGGCTCCCTTGGGCGTTGCGATGTGTCCTTCACGGTGTACTCCAAATCGCAGGAAGACCGATTGACCAAGGCGCGGCAACATATTTTGACGCAGTCGTACTTCAAGATGAACACAACCATGGATCGTACATTATGAACTGTAAACCAGCCCCGTAAGTTCTGTCATATTCTGAGATAGTGAACTGATTGAACTGTGATGGAACCAGTGTTGCTAACAAATTTTCATATGCTAGGTATGGCGACTTCGCGTACACTGATGAGGCCCGAGCGATTACTGATGTCCTGTGGGAAGAGACCATGGCAGAGTTAAGTTTTGCCGATGCCCTAGGGGTTTTGGAATCGATGAAGAAGTGATGGACATAAGCTTTAACTTGCTTCTCGGAGAAGACGCACGCACCACCTACCGTTGCAATTTCTCGCGGTGCAGGTGGGGTTGAGGAGCGTTCCGGGCATGGAAGCTGCGACTGGAGCTCCCAGGAGCGGGGCTTAGATGATGCCTACCTACCTTAGCAAGCCCTAAATACTGTAGATAAGACAGAAGCAGTCTCCGCGTCTTTTTTCCATTGTACTGTATGTCTGTCGATACAATTCATGTTGCCTCAACAAAACCATCGCAGTCGCAGGATTTCCCGTAGCTTGCCAAAAGGGACAGCCTGTATGTTGTTGGTCTTAGCCCTAATACACGCCTAGGGCACGGTTTGCTGACTTTGTCCGAGGCTTGCTTTGCAGGCAACAGAAGGTCAGATGTGATGGAGGTCAGGAAGGTGAAGGTTGTCGCAGGTGTCGTGCGCACGGAGTCAAATGCGTCAGGCCTCGAGATCTGAATGATACACCCAGCGATGGGCAGTAAGTCGAATACTGTGTGTGTGTGCGTTGCGTGTACAATTCTGAGAGAGTGCGGCAGATGGCGGGACCGAATGGAACATCGTTTGGGTCAAATCCAAACAGCGACAGAAGCACTTCTGAGAAGGAATGGCCTCTCTGAGCTGATCACTTTTGGAGCCAGTGATGAGGACGACCGTGACATCCACGGAGGAACGGCAGTCGATGCCTCAACCACAAGTCCTGTGGACGTCATGCAAGGAACGGACGAGCATGGCACAGTCGACAATCCTATGAGCGCCATCACAGCTATGACTGTCAGAACTCTTGCAGCTCGACCTCTACGAAACTTTGCCCCACAAGAATCAGATCTCATCGCTCAAGATCGACTGTCGGCAGCAGCAGCCCAAGACTTGTTTGACTTCTTCAACCGTAGTATGAATCAGTACCTCTGGGGTGGCATTGCAATGAACCACTCAGACCTGAATGCTGTTCGGCAATCGTCAATTCTGCTTAGCACTGTGGTACTGACTATTGCCTCCCTCCACCTTCCAGACCATGAAAGCCAATTCGACTTGTGTTATCACGAATTCGTGAGACTTGTCGCACAGATGACTATCAGTCGGAGATGCACCTTTGATGATGTGCGAGCACTGATTCTGGGCGCTTTTTGGTTTCCCGACCTAAGCTGGAAACTGTCGGGACTCGCGATACGCGTAGCCACCGAATTGGATGTCCATCGGCACTTCACACGCTACATTCGTGGTGATGAGTCCTGGATCGAAGGAGCGAGACTCTGGTTTCTGTTGTACGTATGTGATCATCATTTCAGTGTCGCTTACGGTAGACCTTCGATGGTGCAGGACACGAAAGATATCAGGTCTTACAGCAGACTATTAGACTCTCCCCAGAAGCAACCCCAGGATGAGAGACTACTGAGTCAAGTAGCACTATTCATCTGCCTCAGCGATATCTACCAGACTTTCGGTGTGGAGGTGGCTGTCGCTCTCAGCGATACCGAGCTAGCCGATCTCCAACATCGCATGGCTATAGTAGATCAATGGCGGTTACAATGGGAGCTACGATTAGGTGAGCTGATCCGAGCACGCAGCACGATCTCTGACACATGACAGATCCTAATCCTTCGATTGGTTCGTACCCTCGACAGGGCCTGGTCCTACACTACCATTTCGCAAAGGCACAACTAGCTTCGCTGGCATTGCGAGGATTTGACTCAACACTGGCAATAAGTGATCAAAGAAAGGAGATTACAAATGCAGCAGTGTGGTCTGCTTACAGCGCTTTGGAGCTCCTTCATAGTGACGAGTCACTTACAGCCAGCATCAACGGCATGCCACTCTACAAACACGCATTGCTCACTTTCTGTGCAGCGCTACTGCTGAAGACCGTATCCAAGTGGAACGATTTTCTTACCATTGATCCCTGGCAAGTCATCAGCGTTGTCGAGAGGTTGATTGAGCTATTCACCAAAGCCAGACTAAGCCGACGGCATGTAGTATGGCATATTGCTAATGGACTGACTGAAGCTGTCCAGCAAGTGCAAGCTGATCTTGGGAAGCTTTCAGAATCGAGTGTCACTGAACAGAACGACTTCGGTCTGTTGAATGATGATTTTATAGGCGACGGATTCAATTTCACCTCAAGTCGATGGATGGAGAGCATGGCGGATGACTTTCTGAACGCTTATGACCCATTTTCTTCTGTACCGGATCCAAGCTTCAGCCGGGTGTAAAACACTATTCTCCTTCGCAAACAAGGAGCACCCGTCTCATACAATTGAGCATCATCTCCTGAAAACTACTTTCAACGTTTCCGCTTTTGCAAGTACAACGCCAGACTTGTAAATACCACCATTGCAATATTCAAAAATGTTATGGTCGCAAACCCAGCAGTGTATCTGGGAGCCTTGATCTGCTGCCATGCAACTAAGGGTAACCACATTTGGAAAAGGTATGCCATTTGATTCATGCTACCAGTCACGATGGCTCGCTCTTCGTTGTCCCCTGAGCAAATCTCGTGTGCCCACCTAACGTTATTAGCAATGCAACTGACTTGTGGTAGTGTACTTACGCCATGATCAATCCAGGCACTGAGGCACCAACTCCAGATAGACTGTAACATATCCACCTCCAAGCATCTGGAATGTTCCAGTACCACAACGAAATATAGCATATGAGATTGAAAATCTAAAGACGTCAGACTTGTGTGGTCAATAATGCTGACATCAACTTACCGCACCAGCGTAGATTGCTGGCCATCTACGACCTCGAAGAATACTATCAGAAGTCCACGCAAAGAATAGGGTACTGAATATTTGTACGCCCCCGGTAATTGTTGGGATAGTATTGATCTGGGCGACAGTATATTTTTTGGGGTGTGCCAGCTTGAGATACTGTTGCCAAACAGGTTGGACTCCTGAGCCACCATTATTCCAGCAGCTGCACCAATGTCAGTTTAGGAATATACAAATCGGCAGCTGGATAACACTGACGCGTATAACGGCACAAGCGTGAGCCAGTGCCATGAGGTGAAAATTTTGAAGAGTCGTGACCGGGTGAATGGTTGACGACCTGCGCGACCTTCTACTTGCATCCGGGTTCGGGCAAGTTGAATTTCCTGTTCAGGTCAGTCTAGACACAACCATCACGAAGTGACTCACCTCCTGCGTCAAATATCTGGAACGGGTATTGCCTGGCAGATCTGGAAGTAAGAAAAAGCTTGCCACTGCTACAGGAACAGTGATCAATCCGTCAATGACAAACAGCCTATCCATCAGCAGGCGACTCGCGAAGCAGAGAATGGTAACTTACCACTGCCAACCCTTTAAGCCTCCCTTGCCCCCCAAATGGTACACTGCAGCCATGAGGTAGCCAGAGAACATGGATCCGACTGCACTGGTGACCTGGAAAATGCATGTCCGCTTGGCCAACTCATCACTCCGATACCATGAACCAATGATATAGATCATGCCGGGATACAGCGCACTTTCAGCCAGACCTCGCTCAATTAGCAACATTCCTTGAATCTTCAAGTAACTCACCAACGAAGAATCTGACAACATACATCTGCTTCGCAGTCTTGCAAGCAGTAAGACACAGCGTCAACATAGCCCAGGTGAGCTGAGAAGGTCAGCCAGTTTCATGGTTATCATGATATTCGCATACCTCGAGGCATGGTAGGAAGTAAGATGGCCGAACGCGCGTCAGGAGAAGATTGCTGGGCAATCCTCCGAGAAGGTAGCCAACTCCCCAGCATGTTTGCATGATGTTTAACTGGTTTTGGAACATGTTCAAGTCCTCCTTCCTAATTGCTGTCAGCTAATCACTTCAATGTGCTCAATGTAACGCTCACATTCCGGACACGAAGGCATTGTTGATGTTGACCTGGTCAAGATACTTCACGAAATATCCTGTACTGAATCAGCACATCCTGGGTTTCGCGGTGTAACGGTACTGACCAAGACATCCAAGACCAAGCAAGGCGCAATCGAGCTTGAACACTAGTCGTCGTTCTTCTGGAGATTTATCGAAGGTGTCCCAGATAGCTGATCTCCAGCTTCTCTTCGGAACGACAGCGACATGCTGTACTTCGTATTGTTCGCCTTTACCTTCTCCTTTGCTGTCGATGTTGTCGACGGTTTCGACATGGGCCGCAACTGAGTCTATGTGTTTGTCATCCATGGCTGCGCTGTGACTCTGAGTGATGGGCATTACAAAGTGGAATTCGTAGACATAAATCTCTTGCCTAGACCAACTAACCAGCCGCTCACAGAAAATTAGCTTCGTGGTATCGGCTTGAAACAATACATGGCCGAGGGGGGTGGAGGGATCGATACAGCCACTCATAACGAGTGCAGCCGTGGAGGTCACCACGCTACGGCGTTACGGCAATACCGGTGCAGAGTCGCTGCTAAACACAAGATCCACTTTTCTACTCATGGGACCTTGGAGGAGAGACCGACTCCACAAGTTCTCCAAGCACCCCATGGGGTAAATGCTTGAGGTGATAGTCCACTAATCAGAGCATCAGGTATTTACCCGAGTCTACGATTCCGTCTTGCACATCTCCTCATCGGTCCCTCGGGTATGCTCCGTGGTATCTAGCGTTCAACGTTAAAACCTTGTTCGTAATGACCCTCTCCAGTTCACGGTGGAGAGGATGTCTGGGTGTCACTGGATGAACTGAAGTTAATGCTGGTTATTACGGAGCATGTGCACGGGCAATGGCCCGGTACCCAATGACCATGTTGAGCATTAGTCATGGTCTTGGGTGTGCCCATGGTATTGCGTGACATTGAGATACCACCAGCTACGATCAAAAGGGGGCTTTATAAGACTTGAGCCTCAATTCAAACCACTGTCATTTCTTGCCAGTATTATCACCATTCACGACAGTCCCAGAGCAAAATGGCCATCCAGGTTGATATCAATGTTCATGCAAGTCAAACCATTGAGCTATGGCGACAGATCTACCGCTTCTTTGGAGCCGACGAGATCAACTATGTCTACATGAAAGACGGGAAGAAGCTACTAGCTAAGCTGGGCGCCCTTGGGGATGATCAAGTGTTCTTCCGTGTTCACGGTCAATTCGTGACGGGCGAAGGTATCCACGCGCTCAAATGGGGAAGCACAGATATCTACACTGAAACCGATAAGGGTGAGCCCATCTACAACTGGACCATCATCGACAAGGTATTCGATACCTATATGGAGAACAATGTCAAACCTTACGTTCAATTTGGATTCATGCCAGAAGCAATGTCGACTAAACCACAGCCGTATCAACACAAATGGACTGCAACAGCGCCGTACCACGAGATCTTTACCGGATGGGCATATCCGCCAAAGGACTATCGTAAATGGGGGGAGTTAGTCTATGAATGGACTAAGCATTGTATAGAGCGGTATGGCAAGGTCGAATGCGAGTCGTGGTACTGGGAAACCTGGAACGAACCAGACATAGGATACTGGCAGGGTACACCAGAGGAATTCTACATGCTCTACGATTACGCCACTGAAGGCGTTCGGAGAGCTCTACCAACCGCAAGAGTCGGTGGCCCAGAAACCACCGGCAGAAGCCCCGAGTACCTCAAAGGCTTTTTAGAGCACTGCATCAGCGGCGAGAACAAAGCAACAAAAGGCACAGGTTCCGACCTAGATTTCCTGTCCTTCCACGCCAAGGGCAGTCCGGTGTACATGGACAAGACCCAATCCGTGAGGATGGATATCTCACATCAACTCCGACAAATCAACGATTCAATGGAGGTTATTGCTTCCTTCCCTCAATTCAAAGATAAACCAATTGTCCTCGGCGAGTCCGATCCAGAAGGCGCTGCCGCAGCCCAGGGTCCACAACTCGCATATCGCAACGGCACACTATACTCCTCATACACGGCCGCCAGCTTCGCGCGCAAACACGAACTCTCACGAAAACATGGCGTGAACCTAGAAGGCGCACTGACATGGGCATTCGAATTCGAGGACCAGCCGTATTTTGCCGGTTTCCGTGTGCTGGCAAGCAACAACGTAGACCTACCGGTGCTAAACGTATTCCGCATGTTCGCCAAGATGCAAGGCGACCTGCTATCCAGCACAAGCAGTCACCAAATACCGCTCGAGCATATATTAAAAGACAGCGTCAGGACAGATCCCGACATCGGCGCAATAGCAACAAGAGATGGGGCAACTGTAGCCGTGATGGTATGGCACTACCACGACGACGATCTCGCTGGTGACCATGCTTCGGTGAAGCTACGCTTGGAAAATCTTGAATGTGAAAACCCGGCTGATGCTGTGACGCATTACCGGATTGACGGTACTCACAGCAATGCGTACACGAAATGGCGGGATATAGGATCACCGCAGAAACCGACGGCGGAGCAGTTGAGGGAAATGGAAGATGCGGGAAATCTGGCTGTGTATGGTGGGAAGACGAGTGTTGAACAGGAGAGGAAGGACGTGGTTGTGTCTTTTGATCTACCGAGGCAGGGGGTGTCGTTGTTGGTGGTTAAGGCGAAAGGGTAGCGTTGTGATGTAAGTGATTTTGGGATATCGATGCTGGCGTGGGCAAGAAGGTACGTATGTCGTCGAAGTTGTGTGCAGGAGTGAACGCGATTTGTTGATCAAGAATTGAGTCTCACTCCGTTACTCCTTGCGCAGTACGTACGTGCATAAGTAGGTAGTACGTCTAGAGTAGTGATCAAATTAAAGAAGATCAACAATCCCTTAAATAAGCGCAGCGCAAATCGATACGTATCGTTGTATACAAAATACAGTACTTACGTACTTCACACGGAGCAGTCTACCTACACACATAATCTTTTGCCATACGAGAGAATCTGACCTTCATAAGGCGCCTTGCTTCTAGTCTAGCTGAGGACATCTGTTTTAAGTGTTTCTGATTCGAGGGCGTGCTGATCGGCTTCTGGCGTTGGTTCTGCTTCTAATTTGTCGATAATCTCAGAGGGGCTGTAAGACGTACGTCTACTGCGAATTATTAGCTAGGCTCATGACTAAAAGATCAGACATACTCTAGAAGTAGTTCGAGCCCCGCGTGGTCCTCGGCTCGGCGTTCATTTTGTCGGACATCCATGTTCTTTGGAGGAACGAAAGCAGCAGGTACTGCACGGCGGAAGTCGTAGGAGACGTGGCGTGTAGGGGTGGAAGGAGGGTCTTCTGCCGATGAAGACGTTTTGTCGTGGCTATCTGTGATGCCGGAGAGTTCTGCTGCACGTTTGCTGACCCAATTCGCTGCCATTTCGTCTGCTTGTTGTGGATTGCAACCTTAGTTTCTGGTAATGCTTGTATTGTTGGTGCGTGAGAGTGGTTGTGGGTCGCTAATTGTGGATAAAGCAGAAATTTACTCTAGCATGTTTGGATAGGGGATGGTTGTTACAGGATTGATGGAATAAAACAAAGCGGTTTAGGCAATCACGTTGCGAGTGACGGTGAGAGACGCACTGATAATGTGTTTGCAGTCGTTGAACTTCACGCGGGTGTTACACCTGGTGTTATGTGCTATCAGACTGTGCATGTCTGCTTCAGAGAAGTCGTTTTGCATTTTTAGGCCTTTCACTTGCATCGGTAATGCTTTCCAAAATATTGACAGCCTTGGGGGGGAAAGCATTGGGACAAGCTTTGGTTCCGCATTCATTGTGATCATTATCCTCTCGCGCACGGCGCACGGCCACTCAGTGCTAGAGTCTGTATGGCTTCGGAGTCCGTACCCACGGTCAAGGAAATACTTTCTCAGATAGGCTCGATGCAAGGTGCAGTCGGTGTTGTAGCTAAGTTCGACTATAAGACGGTCTGTTCATTTATTGCTGACGTCAAATTTCAGGGGCTGTAGAGAGAGACATTGACATGATGTGTTTTAGATACACTGTAAACAGTTCAAGGTCCATATCGATGTTGTGGAAGCATCCGAAAGTGTAACCTGATGAAGCTCCAAGATAGCCCTAATGCCTGGTTGCTTGCATATATCTTGCTCAGGTTGAAAGAGGTCGAGTGAAGCTTGGAAGCCGTTTGAGAGGCTTGCTTCTGCTAAGCTCGTATACGGTGTTTGAAATTGCTTTGCTATAAGAGAATTATTGGCCCTCTATAGATGAACTCGACCCTCTGCGCGGATTTAAGACGGAGGTAGACATATTGACCAAGTGCCGTAGCTCATGATGGATAGGATTGATGTGGTTCCTCAAAGCAAGGCTCTTGTATGAATTAAATTGCACAATGGATGGTCAATATTCAGTTACTCAGGGTAGGAAACACAATATCCGCCACCATACCTTTGGTCGCAACTTACCTCTCATTCACACTTCTTCGTATAATAATATAATTAAGATGCTCATAAAATCAAACAACTCTACAACGCAAAGAGCATGACACTAGCATTGTGTCGTTTGTCAAATGTTGGAGCCGACAGACTAACCGTATGCGCACGTGATGATTTTTCGAAATTCGAAAAAAATGAATTTTCTCATCAAACTTCAGCACACAGCTCTCCTCTGTCCAAAAAACAAAAAGAATGTCATCTCCCGACCCAGAATCGAACTAGGGACCTTTCGGTAGCAATCATTGCAATGATTGCGGAAGACAATTACAGCCGAACGTGATGAACCAACTACACCATCGGGAGAGGTCACAGTGATCTGTGATCAACGGTGTGATTGGAAGCTAGATTTTGGGTATTATGTATATGACAGTTCGTTAAGCTCCACATCCATCCGGCCTTCGTCGGCAACATCGGCAACATCATGATGCCGACTGTCCGTGAAAATCGGGACACTTCTCCGTGTTTCGAATCATTCACGGCTCAGACTGTTTCGGGATGAAGACATTGTGACTGTAAGTGTTGCATTGTTGATGTCTGAACAATAATGTTTTGTATCTTTGGTATGCGAATTCTCAGCTGAAACGCTGGGCCCATGAACGGACCATATCAAGTAAGTTGTCGAGAAATGTCAGCTGATCTTCAAGACTACACTCGGGTAAGACAGTCGCAGCTTGCATACACAGCACATTTGTTACAAAATAATATCTAATGTGTTCGTAACGATCTCGTCTTCAGTCTGCACCGATCTATAGTGTTTGAAAACCATCAAAGGAATTTCTGAAACCATCTGTCTGCTTTTGTAGTTCTTCTCAATCTGTGTACTGCTACGTCTCAATACTCAAAATCAACCCTTCGATGTACTGCATCCCAAGTCTGAATTGTGCAAGCTTATCATTCATCACTATGGTCATAGAGAGCTTGCAGCTGCTCCCATTGAGGCGAAAGACTGATTAGCGTTGTGACAACTGTTGCAATTCGTAGTGCGGTCGCGGAGTGATCCGCGTAAAGCTTGGTCAATCTTATATCCATACCACAGAAGAGTACAGAATTCTTCTTAGCAGCACCTAGTGTGACGGAGTTGGGACCGCACCAGGGTTGATCAATGCATTGAGCTTGATTTCTATGACCAATTCTCTTTGCTCATCATGTGCTTTGTTGACTCGGCGATGCTAGCGGTCGTGAACGAAAAGCGCGAGGTCAGTAGGAGAAAAAAGGTAGATTGGATGCAGGATAATCCAGATCTCAATATGAGTCGAAGCAACTGAATCTCAACAATGTCGACCAGCACAGGAAGAGGAGTTTCAGCGGGAGGGTGGTCGAAAACAATGATGCTTTCATCAATGACGAAGATGGCAGGAAGCTGTGATGAAAACACGTAGAACGCAGCATTGTTCAAGACTTTGCCGACCGTACCTCAGGTATTGCCAGCAGTGGTGGTTGGAAGTGATCTTTCACAGCTTTCGTCTTCCTCGGTTTTATGAAGTCGTCTAGACATAACGGCGAGGGTCATCCCAAAATGCATTACTCACTTCGAGGTTTATTGACCATTGAGGTGTGCCAAGGCATGACAACATGCACACCACACTGTTAGGAATGATAACATGGATACGGACCGATAATGTTGAGTGAAGGAACAACGACAGACAAGCATCTTGGTAGGTTTAGAAAGTGGGCCATTACGCATAGAAATTGTGAACATGACGTGACGAACGTAAGAGATATCGAGAGCCGGCAAACAGCTAGCATGAAATTGCTGTACAAGAAAGGAACTCTGTTTGATATTGATGTGTAATTGTGTATTTACATGTCTTCCGAAGCAGTGGCACCCTGGTCCTGCATTAGTGGAGCACAATACGGAAGGGATGAATGAGCATACCGTGATAATTTCGACCAACTCGCCAGTAATGACAGCTTGTCGAGTTCTGTTGTACAGAATTGTGAACTTGCTGATCATGTCACCGGCGTTCTTGGAAGCGTTCTGTATGAATATTAGTAAGCTGATCAATATCTTACGTGCTCGCCTTGTACTTACATCCATGGCGTTTCGTCGAGCCGATTGTTCGCAAGCATGGCCTTCAGCCAAAGCCCAGAATAGAGAGTTGGCAAGAGCATATTCGCGTAAGTTGCCAGTGACTTCATCATCGATTTCGAAAGCCGCGAAGTTTGGTGATTGCGTAATAGCCTCCTCAGAGAATGCCTCGATTGGGGTTGGTTCATAGCTTTGGGCGTTGAGGAACTTGTTGTAGAGGATTCTAACGCTGGCATACTCTTCAGGAAGCATGCAGATCTGATCGGCGATAGCCTGAGCGTCACCGAAAGTGGGGACGTCCTTGCCGATACCAGCGAAGCTGAGAACAATCTGTTTGGCGTTCGATCGAGAGAGTTGAGCCTTGCATTTTTCACCAATTATAGCAATGTCCACGTTGGTCTGTCCCTCAAGCATGCGTCGAGTTGCTCGGGAGAGACCAGAATGGATACCACCGCAAAGACCCTTGTCGGAAGAGCAGATCACCATGAGGGTCTTCTTTTCTTCCAATGGCTTGGTCTCGGCCTCCTCGAAGACCTGGTTGGATGTCTGACCATACGTTCTTGATTCTGTCATGGCTTTCTGCGCTCGGGTGAGTTTCGTAGAGGCGACAATTTTCATGGTCTTTGTGATCTTTTCGATGTTTCGGATTGACTTGAGACGACCTGCATTCATTTCAGCTTCCATCCTATCTTTCCAACATTTCCTCACTGACCCTCAATTTCTCGTAGAGTGGCATAGTTAGCAGAATTGGGCACGGCAGATCTAGGACACGTCAGTTGTCTGTTGGTCGACGGAGAATATTCGAAAGGGAATCGAGGAGATTTCATACCGTGCCAAAGCAGCATTGCCCACAGTGAGCGCGGGTCTCACAGCTCGTGACAACATCTTGCTAGACCTGCAGTTGAAGCTATACAAGATGCAAATCACGACGAGAAGACAGGTAGTTGAGAGGGGAGAGGTTTCGGCGTGGTTACAGGCAAGTTGTGGTGGTATGGGTGAAGTTCATCAAACCCGAGCTCTGGCGCAGGCAATTCCGCACTAAACCACAAACAGATGGCAGGAGCTTATTTCACATCTCTGAAGCACTCCCGTTGGTCGCTTTTCCCTTTGCTCTCTTCACGTTCGGCGCTGAGGCCAAAAGCCCCATCCTCGCCCATGATGGCCGTTCTCTTTTCTACCTCACGATCTAATCCAATTCTCCTCCCACTTCTCTCCTCTACACTTTCTTCTGGTCTTCCACCATACATCCAAGACCAAGCCTTTCTTTTCATCTCACCCTCGTCTTTTAACTCGACCTCGCTGTCAGCTCACTTATAGTTCAAACCTTCCGAACACGCAAATCCCGTCACTTGCACCTAACTTCCAGACTACCTTTAACGGCCAATATTTTTCTCCAGAGCCGCGCCTTTTTACGATTGTCACGATCTTCCTTACTATCTCAGCCATTGTTTACGGCTATCAGGCGCATTCAGACGCCTCGTCCACGAGTCTTTCTGCTTAATCAAGCTCAACCGCGTTCAATCAAAAAGTGCATCATGTCCTCCTCGGACGACGATATGCCTCTGGCTGCATCGAAGGCTAGGACAAATGGGATCAATGGAAGTGAGTCAGATGTGCTTCAGCCTGCCTTTTCCCAGGCTAATGGACTAGGTCGTGCTCCTTTATCTGCACCCAAGGTATCCTCAAAGACCGATGCCGCCTTGGACAAACAGAATCCCACCAATGGTGAGGTTCAACCAGGTATTTCGATACGAAACGGCCCTGTGATGAAAGATGATCATCCTATGAAAGACGCGGATGGTACAGCAAATGGAGTCAAAAGAAAGGCTCGAGATAATGCTGGGGTATCCAGCTTTGCTGAACCCGAGTCAAGCGATGACGATGTGCCTCTGGTACGAAACATTCACCCATCCCTTGAGAGGGCATGTTTGGCTGACGACAAGTAGAGTAAGAAACGGAAAACAGCAGCACGGCCTAGCCAGGCTCTCGAATCAGATTCCGACGATGCGCCTTTAGCTGCTAGGGTTAATGGTGTAAAGAAACCACCGAGGGCCAGCAATGCCCAAATCGGCGAAACCTCCGACTCAGATGTCCCATTGGAGAAGAAGCTCGTCGACACAAAGAAGAAGATTGAGAAGGCAGCCGAGAAGGAACAAAAAGTCATTCAAAAGAAGGAGGCCACGAAGCCAGAGAAGAAGTCCATTACGAAGCCTATCAAGAAGGTTAAGAAGGAGGAGTCAAGCGACGACGAACCTTTGGCCAAGAAAGCTCCTGCGAGGTCTGCTGCTGCTGCGAAAACCAAGAAAGTCAAGGCTGAGCCTGAACCTATCAAGAAGAAGGCCAGCAAAGCCGTCAAGAAAGAGGAGACCGAGGAACCAGAGGATGATGACGAGGAAGAACAGGTCAATTGGTGGAACAATCCTATGCAGGGCGATGGCGAGAACAAGTGGGAAACATTGCAGCACAGTGGTGTGGTCTTTCCACCACCATATCAGCCTCTACCGAAGAATGTGAAAATGAAATATGATGGCATGCCAGTCACGATGCATCCGGATGCTGAGGAAGTTGCCAGCTTTTTCGGCGGCATGCTCAACTCAACTCACAATGTCGAGAACCCTGTTTTCCAGAAAAATTTTTTCACCGACTTCAAGGAAATTTTGAAGAAGACAGGTGGTGCTACCGACCCTCAAGGCAACAAAGTTGCCGTCAAGGAGTTCTCGAAATGCGATTTCAAACCAATCTTCGAATACTACGACGCCCAACGAGAAGCGAAGAAAGCTTCCTCCAAAGAGGAGAAGAAGAAGCTAAAGGAGGAGAAAGATAAAGCTGAAGCACCCTTTACTCACTGTATCTGGGACGGCAAGAAACAAAAAGTCGGCAATTTCCGTGTTGAACCTCCAGGCTTGTTCAGAGGTCGTGGAGAGCATCCCAAGACAGGCAAGGTGAAAACTCGTGTACAACCAGAACAGATTACTATCAATATCGGCAAGGAGGCTACAGTTCCTCCTCCACCCGAAGGTCACAAATGGAAGGAAGTTAAGCACGATCGGGCCGGTACCTGGCTTGCAATGTGGCAAGAAAACGTCAATGGCAATTTCAAGTATGTAATGCTCGCTGCCAACTCTGATATCAAGGGCCGCAGCGACTTTGAAAAGTTCGAAAAGGCACGACGTCTGAAGGGATGCATCGCCGATATTCGAGCTAAGTACAGGAAAGATCTCAAAGCCGAAATGATGGTTGATCGACAGAAAGCAACAGCTATGTACCTCATTGATCAATTCGCCCTACGTGCTGGTAACGAAAAGGGTGACGACGAGGCAGATACAGTCGGCTGCTGTTCACTCAAATACGAAAACGTCACATTGATGGAACCAGACAAAGTCCTCTTCGACTTCTTGGGTAAAGACAGTATTCGATTCCACGAAGAATTCACTGTCGACAAGCAGGTCTTTAAGAATCTCAAACTGTTCAAGAAGGCACCTAAAAAGGAAGGAGACGAGATCTTTGACCGCCTCACGACGACTCAACTAAACAAGCACCTTTCTTCTCAGATGCCCGGTTTGACTGCTAAGGTGTTCCGTACCTATAATGCTTCGTACACTATGGCACAGGTCTTGAAGGAGATCAAGGCTGGTGGTACGGTAATCGAAAAGGTCAAAGACTACAACGAGGCCAATCGAAAAGTCGCCATCCTCTGCAACCACAAAAGGACGGTTGCTGCTGGTCATGGTGCACAGATGGAGAAGATGGAAGACAAGCTGAAAGGTCTGAAGTATCAAGCTTGGCGAATCAAGCAAATGATGATTGATGTCGATCCCAAGATTAAGAAGAAGAAGGGTGCTGATTTCTTCGAGCTACCCGAGGACATCAACCAGGAGTGGATTGTTGAGCATCAAGCCTTCTTAGTCGAAGAACAGAAAACGAAGATCACCAAGAAGTTCGAGAAGGACAACGAGAAGTTGAAATCCGAAGGAGAGAAAGAAATGAAACCCAAGGAGCTTCAAGAACGACTTGAAGTAGCCACCGAGCTCGAAAAGAAATTCAAGAAGGAAAACAAGACCAAAAAGGTTGAGGCTGAAGGTAAAGGTCCGACCGTCGAAAAAATGGAGGCCAACCTCGAGAAGATGGAGCAGAGAATCGCAAACATGGCTGTGCAAGCTGAGGATAAGGAGAACAACAAGGAGGTTGCCCTTGGTACTTCCAAAATTGTAAGTGCTTACTGCCACGTTGTCTTGACCTTACTAATTAATATAGAATTACATCGATCCTCGCTTGACAGTTGCCTTTTCGAAACGGTTCAATGTCCCTATCGAACGATTCTTCTCAAAGACATTGCGAGAGAAATTTCAGTGGGCGATCGCGTCTGCTGATGAGGACTGGGATTTCTGATTGTCCTACCCAACCCTCCACATGAATATACTATCTTCAGTTGTTCTCGACGATTCATGCGAATATTCTCAATCAGCGCAAAGCATTGATATGATGCTATCGAGACGAATACACGCAGCCAACGTAAACAAGATTACGAGCTGTGTCCAAGCACACACATGCCACAGCTACGAAGTGAGGCTCTTCGTGCACGTGTGCACTTTGCCAGAGTCGGTGCGATACCTCATAGTCTATAGTCAATAGCTAAAATAGTATTTGCCCTGCTCATGCATGTTGAAAAAGACAAAATCCGCGCACTTTTGACTGTGTCGAAATTACCACTTGTCGAAGTTTATAATTCTCCTTTGCGTGCATGAGATGTTGATTCTATTCGCCCTTCCCTCTAACTCCAACAGGTTCCTATTGTAAACCATACACCATTATTGGACAAGATCTTTCTGTTGTTGTGTGTGTTACTAATACTAAGGCGGACATCATCAAGTACTAGCACATTGTATAAAAATGGATCCACGCTCTATAATTCCCAGATACTACTTCTTTATCTCGAAACCCAAATCTTCAAACATTGCCAGCATCTACCACATATTCAAAAATCATGGCCAGTAACGATATGAATTCAAATAGACACTAACAAATTAATCGGCTTAAACGTTCTGGATTGTGCACTTGGATGCAATGTTGCTGTGCGCATACAAAATACCTGACCGGAGGGTAACATTCCACGGGAATTTATGTTACTTTATCCTGATCACACAACCTACCTCATAATTTATACTGTACTTCGGTGCAACTCACTCCAGCACTAAGTACCGGTACCAGTAGCAGTAGCAAGTGGTGAAGCTGGTGCTCACCCGGCCCGTCAGATTCCATGGAATTGCCTAAGCTATTCAATATTGTACGGTACAAATTTTGTGTTACGTGTATGGAAGTACTCGTCCATTCCATCAAAATTTCGTGATATACCTATGCCGTTGCTGGAACAGAAACGCACATTCTAGGTAGGTGTCGAGATGGATTGGAGTCATGCTGGTGTTTCCACGCAGATGGTGGGGATTGCTACAGACGGGGAAAGAAATGTTTCGATACCGACGGAAGAATGTGGTTACTCACGCGCCTATTCTCACGTCGGTCCATGTTCGTGTTCATGTTCACCACAAGACTGAGTATTATCACATTCCTAACATCAGACCAAACACCAAGAAACCACAATCCACACACCAAAGAACAAACAAGCACAAAACAAAACAACCAACTACGAAGACTTCCTCCTCTCCCGCCTCTCCCTCCCAACAACCTCCCCCACAACATCCATCTTACTCATCTTCTTCAACTCCCCATCCAACCACCCATGCGGCGCAAAGCTCAACGCCCTAACCGTCCCCGCCCCCTTCCCCCTCCAGATCACACTCGGCGGACCCCCCTTCCTCGTCAAATCCCTCGCAACATCCCTCGCCCACTGCTCGGCAGGCTGCATCTGCTTCTTAAAATCCTCCCCCTGTAACACATGTTCCACGATCTCTCTCGCGGGATCATAGATTGAATCCTTCGGTAACTTATTAGCTTCATCAGAGCTGTGCTTATTCTCCAAAAACCTCGACAACGCACCCCCAGTCTTAATTTCCACAACCCTAATCCCAAAAGGCTCCAACTCCAACCTTTGCGTATCCGAAAAAATCGCCATCGCCGCTTTCGACGCATTATACGCCGACTGGAACGGAATACCAATCAAACTCCCCACAGAAGTATGATTCACCACCATCCCACCATATTGCGATTCCAACAACATCGGTAAAAAAGCCTGCGTAACAGCCAGACAGCCCCAAACATTCAGATCGAATAATTTCTTGGCGTTGGCGATATCGATGTCGGAGAAGGGCATGCTGTATCCGCCGCCGGCGTTGTTGATTAGGATGTCTAAGTGTGGAACTTGGGCGACGCAAGCTGTGATTGAGGTGGGGGATGTTACGTCTAAGCTTAGGGTGCGGATTCCGGGGGCGGAGGAGATGAGATGGGCCATTTTGGAGGGGTTGCGGGCTGTGGCGTAGACGGTTAGACCTGTGTTGTGCAGGGCTAGGGCGAGGGCGGCGCCGAGACCGCCGTCTGAGCAGCCTGTTATTAGGACTGTGCGTTTTGGGGTTGAGGGTGGCATGATTGGGATGGGATGGTATTGATTTGGTGGTGGGAGGGGAGTTGGATTGGTGGATGTTGGTTGTTCCGTAGTAGAAGAGGGAAAGGACGGGCTAGATGGGGCGGACAGCTTCCTTCTTATATATACATGTGTAGTCGCGGTTTTCTATTCTTGGTTTTTGTACTTCATAAGGCCTTTTGAGCGTGTGAGTTGGTTGTTCAGTCAGACAAGGGTGTATTTGGTCCGTGAATCCGGGTCGATGTAGAATTCAGGCAATGTTGAGTTACTTCCATCCCTGGCTTTCTAGCGCCTTTTTTCGTCAGGAGATGTAGACATCAAAATGTCTTCGTGGGCACGTCTGTTGAATGCACCGTTCAAGTATTTCCTAGTCCGTGGTTTCTCTCGGCCGAGAAATATGGACTCTGCGAGCTCTACCGCACCAATAAAAAGACTCTTCTGAGGTACTCTTATCGCGCTACGAATAAATCAAGTTAGCGGCAAGTGCTTGGTCCGTGGTCCAGCCGGCGTGCATGAAGAGTCCCATGGCTGCTTTGGGGCATGTTTCCGAGCAAAAGGAGAGGTTGTGGGGCATACATATAATTGCTGCCTAGCTATCTCGTCTCATGGGACTTGACTTCATCTATCTTAAAGAGTGTATTGTGAATGCAGGAAGAATATACACACCGTAAACGCCGCTCGACCAATAACCAGCTTCGTGCTGAGGTGAAAGGATGGGTATCGAAAACAAAAAGGTCCCATCTAAGCACGCCTGGTATTCCACAACTTAAACCAGAAACGATATTCCAAATCCTTCCAAACGCCTCTTGTCCTCAAACTCACGTTTATCCCGTTCCTCCAATCTGGTATTTGTTTGCCGTGAGGCATTTTCCTTCTATCTTGGTGTTTAGTGACTGCGAGTCTTGTATGGGTTGTCAAATGTATGTCAGGAACAAGTGAACAACGCTCCGCCCCTGAGAGCAGTTTGGTAGTTTTAGACGTGATCTGGTAACTGATGAGCTGAGGTCAGCCTCTTTTAGATGTACCGATCATCACGTCTTGGCCGTCTGTAGTCCTTGGCTGGTCGCCCGGTCTCCTTGACTGAAGGACGCGTGGCATAATACGCATCCTGCTCGTGTGCTTCACGGGCATCTCTAGCCTCACGAGTTTCGTGTGCCTTTTTTCGGTCTGCATCTCGTTGGGCTTCGAAGATTGCTTCGAGCCCAGCGTTACCTGAGACGAGGGCGGTAAGTGGCTCATCAGTCAAGACATTGGCGCTGTATGGTGACTGTGACGTGTTGCGCCTTTCCGGCTTGGACTGTTGGATGAGTGGAGGAAGCGTTGGTCTGCGAGTGGAGAATGGGCTCGGTGTTGCTTCGATTTCTTTCCATTGTCTTTTCTCGAGCTCGAACTCCTTCTCACGACGTTTGAGCTCGCGTTCTTTCTCTTCCAAACGTTCAATCTCTGAAAGCTTGTACTTCTTCTCGGCTTCGGCAGCTTTAGAGTCGCTGAGTCGCTTTTCGAGTTTGAGCTTTCGAACCTCAAATTCAAGAGTCTCTATGTCCATGAGTCGTTGAGCTTCTTGTTGCTTGGCTGCATCGTGGTTGAATTGAGCCTTTTCTGCTTCATCCACAAGAGCTTGTTGCAGGACCTTGGCGGTGGCTCTAGCCTCCTTGTACCGGTCTTTGTACACGTCTTTACTTTCTAGGTAAGGAACACTGTCTTCGTTTGTAGAGATCTTTGGTCTTCTTGAGACGTATTGGACATCGCCTCTTTTGGTGGAATATTTGCGCACCACTGTTGGCGTATCCACCACTTCGTAAACTTCTCTGTCTATTCGTGGCTTCGGGCTCTGACTTTGGCTCTTGAGTTTGGGTGATGGTGAGTAGTCGAACGGTGACCGGTCTTCCACCGACCAAGGTGAGCTGAAGCCGGATGCGTAGCCAGTGTCCAGGGAATTTGACTTTTTATGGCCGGTTTCCAAGATTTTGACTTTTGGCTTGTCCTTCTTGGCCTTGTCTTCATCCTTCTTGACAGGCAAAGGTTTAGGAAGGGGGATAAAAGGCTTAGTTGGCTTGGTGGTAGGTGAGTCCTTCGGAGACATGATGAAAGTTGTTCTTCTCGGTGGTGGGGATGGTGCTCGAGGTAACGGTGGTGGAGATGGTGTTGAAGCCCTCCTTCGGCGTTCCACGAGTGGGTATAATATAGAACGATCTCGATGTTCGTTATGTCGTCGACGAACTCGACTTTCCTCGACTATGATTGTTCTGCGTCGTGGAAGCCTGTAATAGTCCTTGGAAATTGTAAGTTGCTAGCTAGCAGTGTGTTGTCGTTGTGGGGGGTCTTACCTCTGGCTCTCGTTCTTCAGCACAAAAACCTGAACGTATGATATTGTAAACACTGTGCTGTTGACGTCGATCTCCCATGCGATGAGTGGCTAGTCAAGTTGAATAAACAATAGCACTCAATAACAGGACGGATTTGACAGTATATTGGGATCAGCAGCTTGATGTACGTCTTTGCGCTGTAGCGTCAACGTATAGAATGATCCGAGCTCCTTTGCGTGGTAGAGCTGATCAATATATGTGCCAATCGGTGTTAGAGATTCCGTGCAATAATAATGCGGGCTTGACCAAGTGTTATAGCCGACACCTCGTTTACACTTTAGTTCAACGGCATGAGCATGTGAGTAACGATCGTGGATGCTGTGGGTATGCTGTATCCGGAAATGTTGCAAGTGGCTTCGAGACAATTTGAGTTAACGTATGGAGTGGCGTACTGGGAGGATAGTTGATGGCAATATGAATAGGAGAGATATACGGGACGATCAAGGTCCGTAGCAGCCTATTCGGTCAGGAATTCTGGCCAACAGGCAGATGTTCATATAATATGCAGGGAGGAATTTGTTTGGATGACGCACAAGGCAACTGATTTTGGGGTGATTTTGGACTAATCGAGTGTAGGCATAAAGGGTGCGAGGCATAACGGATCGGGGAAATTGTTCAATGCTCATCACCGTGTCTGGGGTGGATTTGGACTTTCACACCATAACCACATCTTGGTCAGCTTGGCCAGGTACGTGGTGTAAGTAAAGGCCGGCAAGCGAGATTCTGAGACTGGCCCCCATTGAACAAATTTGAGATGAAAATACTAGACGGCCACACCATCACGGCCACAGCAGTTGGAACACCGAAGCTAGTGACCAAGGTATCGTACATAACGATAGAGTGCGTAACTGGAACAACAGTACGGGATGGTGTTCATTTGGGAGATGGAGTTCTGGTAGTGTAATAGCTGACAAGAGAGGGTGTGGAAAGCAGGAAATCTGCGAACAACAGCAGCGCGAGGAGCCTGAACACACGGAACAACCTTTTCCCGGCCGTTCCTGCCAAACAGCACTCCGTTTTTAGTGGAAATGGCTAACTCGAACTCGTATGGTGCGCCCTAGGAAGTCAGCCTGGTGAGGCGCATGCAGCGAGTGCTATCCCTGGAGCCAATGACATCTCAATCGCATATGCTCGCTCGAGGTGATAGTGCCCACACTTCGTGTTTGCGAACCGATGATGTCCCATGCTCCGGCTCCTGTTGCTATTCGACAATGTACGATGCTGCTGTGACACTTGGAATTATTGAGCGTGAATCTTTTTCATCGTCCCGAGCCGCCATCCATCTGCGTCCCAGCAAGACCGGATTGCATGGCTAACGGACAGCATTGATGAGTGCTGACTCGTCAAGCCACTTCCCACTTCATTGACAAACTAGGTAGAGTGCTCGTAGCTTGATTGTCCCTTGTCCAAAGCTGTCTTCCGCCGAGCTTCTGGAGCACGGTCAAGCCTGGAGCTATGGTACAACGAGACCTCGTTCAGTTCCGATGTCACTTTGAAATCCCAGCAAGTATCGGTACTGAAAGTTGCGACACCGAACGTCGCATGTTCTCGAGTGCCCACTAGCTGCTTGGTAGTAACAAGTTGAGACGGCCAAGACGGCCAAGATAGCCCCGGCGCGTGCAGTACTGTAATAAGCACACGTCGGCTACTGTGCCCAAAGTATGCTAATATATGCACACTATCCCCTTTAGGTTGGAGAAAGTGGCTGATGCATCCAATTCCCTCCACTGGTTCAAGCTAGCGTGTGGCTAGATATAGCTAACGATCCTTTCTCTGCACCCAGGTAGTTCCCGTCGGAAAACATATTCGCCCGCCTGATACTTGCTTCTGGTACTCTAGTCGAGCTCGATCTGGTGAATGCAAGGCTGACAACACGTACAGCAACCTTTCCTGGCTCATGCGCGATATATCGCGTGCTACGCGCCGCATCGACTAAGAACGCCTCAAGGTCCCTGCTCAGCTGAATAAATTCGGGCTGGAACGGCGCGTTGGCGAGTACATGGTGTGGTACTCGGTACTTCATGGCTGAACAGGGCGCAGAAAATACTGGAAGCGAAGTCGGGTGCATGTGACCATTGTACTAGGTAAGTCTGCGTGAGATTGCCGACCTTCATGCCTGGTAAGCTGAAAGATTTTTCGTAGTCATGCTCATATGCATGGTATGTGCCAACTCCATTGTTGATGTCTTCAACGCTGAGTACTATCACGAGTCACATATTTTACGAGATACGAGTTAAAGGTACAGTATTGTAAGGACATAACATGCGTGTTTAATGGTAGTTCGTGTGAGAATATACTGCTCAGCTCTGTGTTACTCGAACTAAGTTGTGATGAACACAACACTCAATTCATCCTTCAGCCATTTACTCCCTGTAACAAATGCCCATGATTCCGCAGCGCCGGCCAGAAGACCACCTTGATAAAAGTCACAAAGTCTACCATACAACATACACAATCCTTGAGGTTGCAGCCTATCTTGTCTTGAATCATCATGCACCTCTCCCATAATCTCTGTTGACCACCGTGAGCTGTGTTCAATTCTGGTTCTCAATCACGGCAAACACCCAACCATACCCATATCCACATACGTACATTAGTGGTTTCGAAGAAAACATCAAGTCGTCGTCACATAGCATCAAACAACATTTTCGCCGTAGGTCATGTTGCTCACGATGATGCCTCGGCTTTCTTAGGGGTCGTCTTCTTCTTTGGTGTGGCCTTTTTCGTCGTGGCCGACTTCTTGGGAGGTGTCTTGGCTGGAGCCTTCTGCTTGGTCACTCGACCAGATTTGGTTTTGTGGAGAACCATATTGTCATCAACAGCAGCGGATGCCTGGTAGGATTGTTAGCGGGAGACTGAGAGGTAGTGGGGAGAACCACTTACAGGAGCTTCAGACTTGGTGGCAGCAGCTTTCTTCGTTCGTGGTTTGGCATCGTTAGCTTTGGCCTTGGTTTCTGTCTTCTTTGCTGCAGGTGCTTTCTTAGCGGCACTGGTGGCCTTGGTGGCAGCGGCAGTCTTCTTCGTGGTGGCCTTGGGCGCCGCAGCCTTCTTAGTGGTGGTGGTCTTTGGCTTGGGCTTCTCCTCGGCCTTTTCCACCTTCTCAGTCTTCTCCGACTTTGGCTTCGTGTCCTTCTTAGCCGCAGTGGTGGTAGTGGCTGGGGTGGTCTTCTTCTCAGTAGCAGGTTTGGCATCCTTCTTCGCTAGCTTGACCGGTCCAGAAGGACCCTTGGGTTGGACGAAGTCACCCTTCTTAACACCCTGGGTTATGGCGTCATTGAAGTATCTATCAAAGTCGCCAGCTCGTTCTGCTGAAATTTGGTTGTTTGCGCGAACATATTTTTTGAGAGCTTGTCGGCTAGCAAAGTATTGTTAGCGATTAGTCATCGTGGCAGCCAGTAGGAGTATCTTACCTGCTACCATTTCTTTCTTTAAGCTGCACAAAAGGGAAACGTCAGCATTTGCATCACCCAAAACAGGAGAATGTTTCGAGACGCGTCGGTTCAACCCTGGAAGGACAAAAGCCAAAAACGAAGTTCAAAGGTCGGGCGACGACGAGGTCATCTGGCGCATAGTCTTTGCACTTACATTGATGATAGCATCCTTGATCATGTCTGTATGAAATTTATTAGCATTGGTTCGCGACTCGGAAACAGGCATTGAACTGCGTGCAACTATTCAGCCGGTTGAGGAACTCACCTTTGTATGGAGCATGAGTGGGGTTGGTGGCAGCGGCCTTTTTGGGAGTAGCAGCGGCGGAAGCGGCTTTCTTGGGAGGCATCTCGTTGGATTTTGGAACTGTTGATGTGGTAGATAAGTCAAACAATGGTATGCGACTGCGATTTAATAGTTCTCGTATTCCCGGTATCAGATAGCAGACAGTGGTAGCAGCCGAAAGAGAGAAAACACTTGGGGGAGAACGCGCATGCGACGCGGGCGGGGAATGACGAATGTTTATAGTTGCTCGTGACCGATGGGTTGATCTGAGTTGGCTCCCGCTCGCGATTACCCAATCAGCGTAATTGCCCAGAAAGTCGAGGATTGATCCAATGCACACTTTCGAGCACTCCTATTGGCTCCGTTGGACCCATCTTAGGAATTCGTCCACTTCATGTTCTCTCGGTGCATTTTTCCTTCTATCGCCATTTTTAGATCTCTTCTGATCTGACCGTGTCTGATCTTGTTGACCTCTTGTCGTCGAACAAAGTAGGAAGGCTGCTCGAAGATGACGTCTAATCATTGCGTTTAATTTTCAGATTGCAACGTGCAGCCACCGCTGCATGATATTGGCTGAGCTCATCTGAATTGATTATGCTATGCTTGTAGAGCAGCCTACTAGGCACTCTATACACCCACGCTAACCGTCGATCCTTTCAAGTACACCTCGAGCTCAGTAGATGTATTGGCCGCACATAAGCACATAATCGCTGTGATGAAAGCCACCCGAACGCCTTGCTAGAGCAAATTTACGCCACCACTACCTGTGCAGAATACTCGCACCACATGTCAAGTTGATCCGTGGACCTTGGCCTTGTTCTCTTTCTTAGTTTTGGCGTCCACTTTCTTTTTCTTCTTGGAATCGGCAATCTTCTCATCATGTTTGCGTTTTAGTGAAGCTTTCTCCTCATCGGATTTCGGAACCGGCTTGAAGAAGCCCTCCATTCGAGCTTGTTGTGCGACTTTCACGTTCTTGGTTAGTTTCTGTGCGGAGTTTCTGACTCTGTCCTCGTTGAAGCCTTTCTCTTGTACCAAGAATTGTACAAGGCCTTCAACATCTGGAGCTTCCCACTTGAAGTCGCATAGAGGATCATCAGCCGAGCGAACGTCTGGGTTGAGGAAGAGCTCCCGAGCATCTTGGTAAGGCCAATCCTCCGGAATCACGTATTTCTTCTTGGGATCGTTCTCCATAGATTCCACCACTTTTTCGAGCGTACCATGCTCTCGAATGAGCTTCAACGCAGTATTCGGGCCAACTTTAGGAATAGGATCAACATAGTCGCAACCTAAAAGAATACACATGTCGATAAATTGCTTGCGATCCATATGTAAGCCTTCCAGTGCCTTCTCGAGATGAATCTCTTGAATCGGCTCCTTTCTCTGTTCACTGAATGTCAGATGCCGAAGGAGAATAGGCGAGTCGAAACATAACGTATCCATATCTTCAGAAGCCGCAGCGTATACCTTTCCTGCTCGAGCAAGGACGGCACATTGCGCTTCGGCCTCGGTAGGTGCGACAATGTAGGGTATGCCCATGAGCTTCAGCAGCCTCTGGCACTCTTCGTTGTGTTCTCTTGTCACTCTAACTGTCCTCCTTGAGAAACGCTCGACCTCTTCCGCTGTGCCTGTCTCCTTTGCTTCCTCGACCTGTTCTTTGGCCTCGTTCTTACGCGCGAACCGTTTGGCCAATTCTCCAGACTTGAGCTTGGGAGGCGCACCGTCGAACACGAAGAGTGGCTTGATGCCATTGTCGACCATGCGCAGTGTACGGTAAAACATGCCCATCAAGTGTGATGTCGTCTCACCTGTGTCGGACATGAGTTGCTGGCCCTCGGATCGCACAGCAATCAAGAAGCTGTATATGCTCATTGAGGCATCGATTGCGACTTTGCGACCGAAGTGGTTCTTGATCTCACCATTTTTGATGGCTTCTGGTGCTTCTTCAGCAATGACACTGAACAATTCTACAGGAAAGTCAGCGTCAATAGTCAGGCCAGGACAGGATACCCACGCTTAATTCCCATCTTAAGTATTCACTTGCTTGATATGTGCGCAGCAAAACCTAAATAGCGCTATGTAGCGATGGAGGAATGGAATCTACCGAAACCTCTCCAAAAGAGGTGCATGTCAAGGCGCGTCACTTCGCGTTCAGACAAGCGCGACTTTGAAGCCTCAAGACCGACGTCATGGTTGTGCGGACGCTTAGCCGCCATGACGCATTTTGTCCTTGCAGACGATCGTCAGGCATCACCTACTAACTTTACTGTGACTTTCTGGCCGCAGAACCATTCTGAAGTCAGATTGTTGCTCAGGACTGCTATCTCAAATGCTGGTTGTAGCAGGAAATTAATATCAATAGAGAGTCAGCTTGGTGTTTGGTTACACTTTCATGAAAGTAGCCGTTTCAAATTTGTGATACTCAACTTGAGAGGCTAAATGCCAAATTCCAGGCGATGCTCGTCGAGCCTCGGTTCCGTGAGAGCCACTGAAATTATCGCAGCTGGGGATCACATCACAAAATAGCTCGAATCTAGTGATGCAGTTGACGTGAGTTTTGCTGTGTGATATATTCCTGTCTTATACTATTTCCTGCTTACACAATTGTTCACTCTTGTAGTATTATCAGCTTCAGTCACCATGCCTCTTAGGATAGCCGTCCGACAGGCCTCTCGCCAAGTCACGAGACAGAGAGCTACAGCTAGAGTCGGTCGCCGATATGCCCATACACCCGCCGTGTTCCAATGGGAGGATCCTCTGAACTCGCAGAGTCTCTACACCGAGGAAGAACTTGCGGTGCAGGACACAGCGAGATCGTATTGTCAAGAACAACTGCTACCTCGAGTCCTCGAAGCATATCGAAAAGAGCATTACCCTCGAGAGATTCTTTCAGAAATGGGAGAGCTGGGCCTTCTCGGCGCCACAATTCAAGGCTATGGGTGTGCAGGTGTTAGCAGTGTCGCATCCGGGCTGATCACAAGAGAAGTGGAGAGAGTGGACTCTGGCTACAGATCTGGCATGTCGGTGCAGAGTTCTCTAGTCATGGGGCCGATAGACGAGTTTGGTACGCAAGAGCAAAAAGACCGTTGGCTCGAGAAGCTGGGCCAGGGCAAACTGGTTGGATGTTTCGGGCTGACAGAGCCTAATCACGGATCAGATCCTGGATCTCTGGAGACGACGGCCAAACCTCATCCGAGCAAGGAAGGCTACTACTCTCTGTCGGGTGCCAAAACATGGATCACCAATTCTCCGATTGCCGATGTGCTTGTAGTATGGGCCAAATTGCAAGAGACTGGTAAGATCAAGGGGTTCGTTATCGAGCGAGATCAGTGTCCGCCAGGCACTTTGGAAACGCCAGCTTTGAAGAACAAGAATGGTCTACGTGCTTCTGTGACCGGTATGATCCAGTTGGATGAGTGTCCAGTGCCGAAAGAAAACATGTTCCCTGATGTCGAAGGCTTGAGAGGACCATTTTCGTGCTTGAACTCAGCTCGTTATGGTATTGCATGGGGAGTCATGGGCGCACTGGAAGATGCTATTGCACGAACACGACAATACGCATTGGAGAGAAAGCAATTCAAGAACAACCCCATTGCTAAATATCAGCTAGTACAGAAGAAGTTGTCAGAAGCTTGCACTGACGCAGCATACGGCATCCAAGCAGCTTACCAAGTCGGTCGTCTCAAGGATGAAAAGAAAGCCGCACCTGAGATGATCTCCATGATCAAGCGACAGAACTGCGATCGAGCTCTAGTCAACTGCCGGAATTTACAGGAGATCTTTGGAGGCAATGCTGTCAGTGATGAATATCACATCGGCCGGCACGTTGCCAACTTGTTCGTCACTCAGACTTACGAAGGCCAAAGTGACATTCACGCTTTGATTCTTGGAAGAGCTATCACAGGTATACAAGCATTCGTGTAGATGAGCGAGTCCTAAACCACGTGTATAACCATTTTGTTGCTCAAATCTTTTACCAGCTTTCTGGGTCCGAAAATTCCACAAAACGTCATTTGAATGTGAAAAATTATTGACGCATTCCGAGTTGTCTTCAGTTTGTCATATTGTTGTGGCAAAGTGGTTTTAAAGTGGCGCTTGCTACCAGTGTACGAGGACACATAGTAGATCGGGTCAGGAGAAATGCCAATAGTTATAGAGTCCTTACTTGGAATTCATAGGTTGATGAAGCATCAATGAAGTCGAGTTTGATGTAAGTGTAGGTATGATTGATGTTTGAGTCATAGGTACATGTATTTTTGAAAAAATCCCAGGCACATTCATGCCTAATACTAGCAAGGCAAGGCGCAGCCTGATTCGCTACCTAGGTAGGCTTAGATTTTTAGTGTTCCATGACCTGCCGATGCATGGTAGGGCATGCCGCATGCCACCAAACTTGACACTGCGGTCATCTCTTCTCGTTCCTTCACTCTTGCCTTCCATTTAGTCACATTCACTACAGTCCACAAACACTCCGCTATAAAGCGCAATCAATTGCAAAGATCCTCTCCGACATAAATACCACAATCTCGATTTTTCTATCAACCACAACTTCTTGAGTGTAAGCGTTTTTACCTTGGATCTAGTTTCTTCTTGGAGACTAATTCAGCCGTAGCCTACCCTCCACCAATCTACTGGTCTTGCCACAAGACCACTTCTTCGAAAGCCTCACCTACCACCGATCACAAATCAATATGGCTTTGAAGCGCATCAACAAGGAACTCACAGACCTAGGCCGGTAGGTTACTTCCAGCAATACTCGCCGCTGCATATGTCAACATGATATCATGGAGGGGTGAAAACAAAAAGTTGTCAAAAGAGCAATATGACTAACAATGTTTGACGTAGAGATCCTCCTTCATCATGCTCCGCCGGTCCTATGGGAGATGATTTGGTATGTTTCCATAATGCCAGAGAGGAGTAATGCAATTTATGCTAATATTGGTCTGCAGTTTCACTGGCAAGCGACGATTATGGGCCCTTCAGAAAGTCCATTCCAGGGTGGTGTCTTCTTCTTAGCAATTCACTTCCCTACCGACTACCCATTCAAGCCCCCGAAGGTCAACTTCACCACTCGAATCTACCACCCAAATATCAACTCGAACGGTAGCATTTGCCTCGATATTCTCCGAGACCAATGGAGTCCCGCCCTCACAATCTCTAAAGGCAAGAAAACACCATCACATCTTCATGTAGATTAGCTGACTCGAAACAGTTTTATTGTCAATCTGCTCCATGCTCACTGACCCGAACCCGGATGACCCGCTAGTTCCAGAGATCGCTCATGTATACAAAAC
>JAKLMK010000098.1:0-96467 GCA_022813445.1 Neophaeococcomyces aloes | reverse complement strand
CCTCCCCCTCCCTCCCCCATTTCTCTCCCCACCACTTCCCACCTCAGCACCCCTCACAAATCCACAGACAAAAAACCCCATAGTCCTTTCCCCATCCCCAGGATAACACCTAACACAACCCTCCAACTGCTCCTCCCCCAACCCATTCACATTCGCCCCATTCAAATCCAGATGCTCATCTCCAATAACACCCCTATGCCTCCAGCGCCTCATCCCATCGACCTGCGTTTCTCGCGGGAGAACCTGCCACCCACGCTGTCGAGCGACATTCGATGCCAGGACGCGTGAGACTACGACTTCGTTTTCTTGGGAGTGGATCGAGCATGTTGAGTATGTTAGCCGGGTTGCGGCGGGGAAGGACATTGCGTGTTCGATAATGAGGGATTGGAGGGTTGAGAGTTTTTGGAGGCGGGCTTGTGTTGCGTCGGGGATTGGGATTTCTTCTTCGTTGGTGAGTGTTGGGTCTTGCGAGGGTTCATCGGAGGTTTTGGGTGGTTTGGTGTCTTTGGTCTCGCGTTTGCGTTTTTTGGATTTTGATGCGGCTTGGGTGGTGTTGGTGCTTTTTGATGCGGCTCGAGGATCGTTTGGTAGTGATAGTTGTGGAATGTCTGCTCGACCGAGGATGCCACTTCCTGAACAGCTGGGGTCGAGGAGAAGGTGTGTTACGTTGTGAAAACGAGGATCGTTTGGGTCTAGAGCGAGGAAATCTTGCTTTGCTAGGACATCGACTTGCTTCTCGGCACCTGCTCGCGTGACCATGGATTGCAGGGTTTCAGACCTTTTGGCATCTCGTTCGCATGCGAATATCTTGCCGCTGAGACCTTGTTCTTTCATTATGGCGGCCAAATGGGTGGTTTTGTTACCTGGTGCTGCACATCCATCGATGACATCTCCAATTTCGCTGTTGTTCTGGTTGCCCAGGAGCAGATATGCTGGAAAGCATGAGGCTTTGTCCTGTAGGATGATTTGTCCTGATTTGTAGGCATTGGTACTTGTCAGATCCGCCTCAGGGGAGTAGGCAAGGAGGTTCGGAATATGTTCATCGTTGCAATAGCAATGACCTTTACCTTGGAAGGTGAGAACACCATCGAGGGTGTCTACCCGCGTACTCTGACCCAAGGCACTTGGCACGGTTGAGGTGTCGGTTACAGTCAACGCGTTTATCCTTGCCCATCTCGGATGTGACTTTTGCAGGACACCTTTCTCTGCAAGCAGAGCCTTCTTTAGTGTTTCAACATTTGGGCATCTCCGTCGCAAACGTGCTCGAGTGAACTCAGCCTGTAGTCTTGCTTTGTGCGCTTCAAATGCTTGCCGGATTGGATGTTTAACTGGTGCTGCAATTCCAGATTTGGAAAAGAAATGATCATGTGCAAGCAATAAAGCTAGCAATGGTGTTAACTGTGCAGAGCACGAAGCTCACTAAGTCAGTCAGCTACACCGTTGAAGTTGGTACGTGTGTGGTTTCATACCTTCGGCTCATCCTTAAGTAGGCTAGTATTGTCAAGGACTTCTTTGAGAAAGACATCATATCTAGCCGTTTCAGAAATCAGAGCGTAGACTTGGGCCGGCTTTGACTTCAAGTTGTTCGTGCCGTATATGCGAGATCTCAACGAACCGCTGCCTTGCTCGGAAGTCAGAATCGTGACAGCATCGTAGTACAGTGCCATTAGATGTCAGTCACTCCCTGCTATGCCATTCGAAATAGTTTTGTGCTTGAAGAGGAAATCGTGCAAGAGTGCTAATATAGGAAAATCCGCTAGCCAGCGTTAGTGACGCGAGGCTGAACTTTGAATACTAATTTTGCAGTTGTGCAAATTGCCTCTAATGCAAAATCCTTCCTCATTCACTTCTACAACTTTTTACTTGTTTTCTTCGAGAAGCTGATATCCCTGCTAGCCTCACACTCGACAACCAGAGGTACTGCTACATCCACATCGCGCATTGGAAAATCTCAGTATGGCAACAAAACAAACTACTGTTCAGATCAGAGTGCAACCTCCACCAGGAAACATCGTAGCACCTGACGGATTTCCAGCAGATCCTAGGCCAAAGAATGCACCGCAGATCTTCTTGGACGCAATGGATATCCGCGTGGCGGTCTTCTGTGACGAACAGAAATGTTCACTCGAGCCTGAGTTAGATGAAGACGATCCAAGATCTTGGTCCTGGGTAGCTTATTCAGGTTCCTCAGACCATGAAAGCAAGGGACTACCTGTCTCAACACTCAGGATTGTACCGCCTCCGCATGATCCCCATCCTAATAGCTTCCATGATCCTTCAGAAGAACCTTACATCAAACTCACGAGAGTAGCCACGATGTCCGCCGCCAGAGGTATGGGAACAAGTAGGCGACTTCTTAATCATGCATTTGATCTTCTTGCTTCCAAACCTCAGTTGATCGCTCGAGGTTGGAAAGGTCTCGTCTTGACTCACGCCCAAGTGGATGTAGAGGGTATGTACAAGAAGCTTGGATTCGTTACGGATGACAAACTTGGCAGATGGGATGAAGAAGGTATAGAACATCTTGGAATGTGGAAGCGACTCGAGGTGAAATACCCCTGAGTGCATGTGTCTAGTGCCTTCAGTTATCGGTCGTTGACACCTCTGCCTAGCAGCTCCATATTCAGGATCATCTTGACTTCACGCTCACATTAAGTACACGTACGCGTCAACAACCATAAAAAAACATCCTCCCACCTCATGGATTGAACCAACAACCAAAACAGCAAAAACTCAACTCGGGTTGAGAAAGGCCCCTTCTTCAAGTCAACTGTTACTAGTGGAAGCTGGAAACATCTTCAAGTTGTACCTTGCCAAGTACGATATTGTATGTTATGTCCTTCATTTAATTTTCCTTTATAGAGAAGATGTTACTAGCTGAGCCACAGACCCAGCTTTTAGTTGCTGTGCAACGACTTTGCTAATGAGTGCTTTTTTGAAGGTAAAAGTACGGGACACTGTATATAATGGTTGTTTGTCGTGGATACCTTCACTTTGCTGGTTGCTGGGGGCCGGTGTTTCGGCTCGGCTGATTCGGGTTCGGCTTGCAAACGACGAGGACACTGGATACTAGAATTCTGCTTTTGTACCCTACAGACTTCCAGATCTGATCAACGACAGGATAACTTGATGTCTCGGTGGGCTCGCTGAGGTTGCTGTTTGAACTGCAAGCCTTGTTGTCATATGCGGCAATGTCATCTTTCTGCCCAGCGGAATGCCCAATCTACTCGACAGCAAACGGCCCGATGACCTGCAGTATTTCACATCCCGAGAAACGGAATAGCACTTGTCGGATTGCTCGCGGTCAAGGTGATCCATCCCTATTGTACTGCAGCTAACCATTCAAATGCGACTTTGAGTTTGCACACAGCATACTTCCTGACTCAGAAGCGAGCGAATGTTCTATTCGTCGACAAAGCAAAATCTCCACAGATACACTGGCATTGGTGATAATACTGCTGTGTATCTCGTCAAGCCCTAGGTCCTCCAAAGGCCTACACCCCTTTTCTAACCACCTTGGGATTGCTACGTTACGAACGACAGAGCTGCTACTTTTCAGGTGGTCGTGTGCACTCAAAGACGATACTGCAATGCACACCCTTCAGCCGCAACTCAAGAGGAGGAAGCTTCAGTTTGGTGGAGTAACCTCCATCATATGGAGCAGGAAAACGAAACGAACTGTACCGAATTTTGCCTTGATACAAAGAGCTCAGGTGATGTTGACTGGATCCCGTCGGGCAGAGCATCGAGGCCTTACATACACTGTTACTGGTGAAACAAGTATGGATAAAATTTGTTGGGTGTCCAAGAGAACAGGCCACGGCGGCTTCACGAAGTGCAGTGATCGTAGCGTAGAGCGAAGAGGGTTATACACATGCTGTGACTGAACTCAGGACACAGTCACCGTTGTCGGTTCTGGCTAGTACAGGGTGCTGGCAGCTGGCTTCCATCCTCTATGGGAGATGTGTTAAGCATAAGGTAGGTAGCCATCTTCAACCTCGAAAGTTGTGCGGCCTGCAGGCGCTGCTGGTTAACAGATCAAACGCATACCTGCCTTGAACGACGATATAATTGTCGCTCTTAGTGTCCTGACCACATAGTATCAAAGTATGCCCACAAGTAGTCAGTCAACCATAATGAAATTATCGGAGCCGCCTTAGGGAGACATCTTATGTCTAAGTCGTGTTTTCTGGTACAATTTCGTTTTTATTGTTCGTAACATAGTATTCGGACATATCTCGGAATCTTCACATGCAGTCCGGCGACACCGATGATCGATAGCTATAAGCCTTCAAGGTCCTTTGCTTCTGCCCGAACCCATACATTACTCCCTCGGCTGCAGGACCAGAGCATCGAGATTTCGCCAAAAGCTCTGCCCAACTCGTTCGCTCACCTTCTTGCTGGTTGGCGATAGTTCATAAACGACAGCGACCGACCAAGACTCCTAACACACCACAACAGCCAAAATGGCCGCCAAGATTCCTAAGATTACTCTACACTGGTATGCGACTCGGTAACACCACCAACACAAGCGACATTATACGCTAACAACAATACAGGCTTGAGGTATCCCGCTCCCACCGCATCCTCTGGCTCCTCGAGGAACTAGAAATCCCCTACGAGCTCAAGACATGGAAGCGAATGGCCAACAAAGGCGCCGACCCCCAACTCAAAGAGATTCATCCTCTTGGAAAATCACCAATCCTCACCATTGATCGGGAGGGTGATGACCCACGAGGACCTCTTGTTCTCATCGAGTCGGGTACTATCGTAGAGTACCTCTGCGATCACTTCGGGAAGTGGTTGATTCCTGAACGCTACCCCCCGGGCAAGGAAGGTCAAGTCGGGGAGGAGACGGATGCCTGGATCCGGCATAGGACGTTTATGCATTATGCTGAGGGATCGATTATGCCGTTGAATCTGATTACTCTACTTATGGCTAGTAAGTTTTCTCCCGGTCCCATCCCATGTATGTGGTATAAGGTACTGTAACTGACTACGAACTCACCACCACTAGCGATCAAGAATTCTTCGGTTCCATTCTTCATTAAACCGATCACGAACAGTGTAGCTGACCGCATTACATCCATGTTTCTCAAGCCCAATTACGAGACCCACTTTAACTTTATAGAATCGCAGCTGGAGTCGTCGTCCGGCAAATACCTGTGCGGCTCAGAATTGACGGGGGCAGACATCCTCATGTCGTTCCCGCTCGAGGCTGGTCGGAGCCGTTCTGGGATGACCAAGGAGCAATGCCCTCGCCTCTGGCAGTATGTCGAGGACATCCATCAACGTGAGGCGTACAAACGGTCGGTGCAAAAAATCGAAGAGATTGAAGGTAGTTTCAAGATCAACCTGTGAGAGAGAGCATCCTAGGGATGAAGTCGGGAAGGAGGGGGGGATGACAGTGGAGATAGGGTTGAAGAATGTGCGGGCTAGATTCCACTGTCTTGACTTACATACAGGTAGGGGAGGTTCTTAATGTTCTCGCGAAGAAACATGGGATGTGGCCATGCGTAGGGGAGAAGGACTAGACGAGGACTGCGGAGGTCGGATGGGTTGAAACGCGGAAATGTGTAAGGATGTTTGGCGATTTCGATCCGAGGTTGGATTTAGAACTGGATAGGAAGGTGTGTGTGATGGGAGGCTAGGTACGGGAATGTTGAGGATGGGTATATGTAGGAAGGGGATTGGGATACAATGTTTGTGGGTTGGAGGTATTCAGGTCAATTAGATATGACTGTTGAGCAGAGCATAGGTATGTTCCGATCATGACAGGGTTAGCATCGTCAGAAGCACCAAAGCATGAGCGTGCAGTCCGCGGGTTAACAATGCGGAAACATGGAACTAGGGAGCTGGTGTTGGCGGTCATATCTTACCATTACTATTTTAGAACATCACGTATCAAGTCTCTACGCCAAGGTTCGGTGCAGATGGCATCGCGTTGACTTGAGAGTCACTGCTCGAAGCGCGCTGTCAAGCAGCAGCAACAACAACTCAAGCACCCTGGCTCTCTCGTTTCGGAGTCACCATGACAGTCTGGGCACCTCCATCCAACAGCGAGACAACTTCTTCACGATTTGGTGGACTTTGCGTCGCATCCGAAGACCCACCACCCACAATCTTGCAGAAGTGATCTTTCTCCGGTTTCGTGATATGGCCGAAATTCAGTAACAGGGATCCAGCTCCTTTGGCCCAGTCTCCGGACGATTGCTCCGTTTTATCCGGCTCTGGGACGAGTATGCCTATCGCGAGTCGGCCGGTGCTGGTTTGATTGTACAAGTTCTTCAGGGTGTGTAGGATATGCCGTGTCGAAACGAGGATCGCAAGGGCCCAGATAAGCGCAAGTAGCAGTAATGAGAGGACGATGAGTGCCGGAATTGCGTAGCGGATATCATACCTTAGGGCTCGACTGTAAGTTGTTACTCTTGCCGAAGGGTAGCCTTGCACTGTGTCGTCCACGCCGAGACTTGCGGGCCACTGGACGTATTTTCTGGAGATGGAGGTCTTCGTCCCGACAAGGCCTGCCGCGAACCCATCTGTCATGATCAAATTGGGTATCTGTGCGGCATCGTCTTGATTGTGGGAGAGACTTTGGAAACGTTCTAGCATGGTGTGATCGTTCTTGCCGGAATAGTCGGGCCCTCCGAGGTCGTCCAAGAGGCTGTAGAGATTCCCTAGGCGACGAGGAAAGCTTGAGACGGCGGCCAGCGCGTCATAGCCGTCTGTATCGCCGAAACTGATGCTAGGAGTAGGTGTGACAGTGAGCCAGAATTTCTCAGCTCGCATAGTGTAAAAACCTTCCTTAAAGCCATAATTTTCGTAACGGTCGTCGACAATGCCCCAAAGTGGGTCGAAGCGCATGACCTTGTCGTAGCTGTGCTCTCCAGCCCATAACGGCTTTGACTTTTCGTCAGAATAGACCTTGTCCGCGATGTCCACGACCTCGAGATTCTCGAATCTAGCTCCGGTTCCATTGTAGAGGAACGTGACAGTTTTGACACTGGCTCGTATGGCAGATGCGCAGACGTACAGGTTCTTTTGGTATTCTTCGATACCGGTATATGCTGATATGGTGAGGTTTTCTGTTGTTTTCTGGAGTGGTGCACCAAGCACGAAACCGCATGCCACAAGTGGATAGGTAATATTGTTGCCGCGCAAGTCGAGGTCCGAATTGTCTATTTCATAGTAACCTTTGCAGATCCGCGCAACAGCCGAGTAATTGAGGGCCAGAAGCTTCTTGAAGCCATCAGGATAGTGGTTGACGAAAGGTGTGGTTGAGTTGTAGGCGTATACTACAGGAATCTCAGGTGGCGCGCCACCAATACCCGTCAACTCACCAATCATGCTTTGATCAAAACCTTGTGCACTGTACATAGAGGCCGGTGCTGATCCGGGATTCTTCATGACCATCTTACGTAAGATGTCTTTGCTGGGGTCGAGTGGCAAGGTTAGATTGAGGCTGGAAGCAACAAATACGTTTTGCATACGTGCGGCTTTGTGAGCTCGACCAAATAAATCAAGAGTCTGGTTGTCGTTCCAAGGAGGTGACTCCAAGGCGCTCACGTCGAGTCCAACGAAAGCGCCGCGATCGACAACATAGAAGGTGGTATTAGCGGCCCAGTGCTCCCCGTTCTTCTCTGATCGGAGCGCAATAGATAGATTGCTGTCGGCACATTTGGTGACTGGCTCGGCCCACATGATATCTTCCTTCCAGGTGCCCCCATGGGACAACCCTACAGGGATGGTGTGGTTTCTGAACCCGACCCCGGGATTTTTCCTCATATCGACAATGAGGCCTTCGACGAGTAAGACTCTGTCTTGCGCTATCAAAGTCCCCGTGAAGCGGCTGTTGCCTTGCACGTATGGCCGACCTTTGTTGACAATTCCATTCTTGTTAAATTTCCAACGACGGAATTGGATATCGAACAGGCCCGAGACGGTGTTCCCTTGATCGGAAGTTGCGCTAGTAAACATCGTAGTGAAGTTCGCGGGAATCGTGGTATTGATAGTGGAATTCTCGTCAGTCTCCACGCTCGAATAGACTTCGGGGTCTGTTTCATTCATGTACACGCCTTGGTATTGGCCGGGGCAATTGATGTGCAAGCCAACTTCACAGTATCGAGTGAAGTCGGCAGACGGCCGAGCCATGGTGACAGAGCCGAATGGGCCTGGATCACGAACATATTGAAACTCGATCAACTCGGTCCGGCCCAACACAATTTCATCGCGGAGCCCAAGGGGCGTGACAACACCAACCACGACCAACAACGCGGCTCCAACTGTCGAGGCCCAACCCGGGACTCTTGCTTTCCAGGAAGTCTGAAGAGTGTTGACAGCGTCGGCTCGAATTAGATGCGGCCAGATTGTAGTAGAGATTGCACGGTTCACAACGGACCTGATCATGTCAGTTCATTCATTTTGCACTGAATTGAGAGTCTGTATACCAGGTCACAGCACTGTTCTCGGTCCCGACATATCTGACCAGAATTATTACCAATGCAGCTGGAAGGCCATACTGGACTGACAGAGGGGTCAGTAGACGATCTCTACAGCAATCCCATACTTGCGCAGAAGGTCGGGTCAGGCATACCGATCACCACTGCAGCCGCGATGAGGCCCGAGGCCTGGGCAATGTTCAACATTTTGACGGTTCAAGTCTTCGCGAGACTTCATTCATTTGCGCGATGCGAAGTCAATTCACCTCTGTCTGTCCACAAAAGATAGATCATGCATTCGGCAAGCCTCGAGCTCACAAGATGGAGTGAAACATGTTGGATACGTTGCGCTATTGACAGTCGATGTCGAAGACACTTGCATCCTGCCATTCTGACCCAGCCAATGATTTGGCAGAGCCCAGTCGCTGCCCCGCAATTCCAGGCAATGTGCCCAAATGTCGACCAAGCCCTGAGAAAACGGCTTGGAAGGTAGCTTGTTGCACGAACAAAGGGGCCAAATGTGTATGTTAATGCCTGTTGGACCCAGGAACTCCTGGTACTGAACCTCTTGGCCCTGCGGGTTTCGTACGCTCATCCAATAAAGAGTGAAACGACGTTGCTTCAGCTCGCTTGGCAAACTGCCTGCTAACGGCCGGAAAGTCTTGGCAAACGCCTCTCCCCTATCTCCCGCCAATCGCTGGCGCGCCAATTGCCAAGATGAGGGAGCTTGCATTGCTGGTCAGCCTACTAGGCGTATTCGTATCACTTTAGTATCGGACAGGCCAAGATGGAAATTGTGCTTCTCCGAGGACTTGACAAAGGTTGTCGTCGTGCAAAAGTGGCGGTCACCTTCAACTTGGGCAGCATCTGCCATCGACCACGCAGTGACTGCGAATTGAACTGAGAGCACTTGTCCGGCTGACAGTTACGAGCAGCTGGCAATAGCAACTGGCACTCTGTCAAAATGACTACAAGTCTGGCTTACCCTAATTGCCGCACCGAGCCAGACGGACCCTGCCAACTGGCGACAAGCTCAGAAAATGCCTGCTCGAGAGAATATGGAGATTCGAGCTACTTTCAGCGACGGTATTGCATGTGTACAAACGGCTACTTCAATCAGTCCTCACTGTAAGACAGCCTACATTTGTCTAAAGTCCTGACGATTTTGACATGAAAACTCAGATGCTGGAATAACTGCTATCACTACAGCGCAACCTCCACCGACTCTTCTTCAATCAGCCGTGAGTCCAGATTCGTGGATATTTCTTGTGAGAGCTACTCGCTAGCAATTGAGAGTGAATCGGCCTTCTCCGCCAGTATAAGTTCGAAGAGCGAGAGTATCCTGAACAAAACCTTGACGAGCTCTGCCACCAGTTCCACAGGGCGGATGAACGTATCTTCGCAATCTACAACGGCATTCATTGGCGCGACACAGGGAGCGACTGCGGGCTCCATTGCACCAGAAACGACGAGCTGGGTCGAGAGGCCTACTTCGACAGAGCAACCTCAGCAAGGTAGTGGAATTTCGCACCGTAGAGCCGTCAAATACAATGCTATGTTGTCCGCCACGATTTTCCTCGCATTGTCGCAAGTTTTCTCCGGCCCTTAGGTCTTCGTACTCACGGCCTTCAGCAGGCTCCGTCGTTTACACAAAGGAAGGATGCCAGAGGTCTGAAAGTGTTTGACCTTTACATGATGCTTATTGGTACCGGTCTTGCAGTTCTGAGCAGAAGCGTACCTTGATCTTTTTTTGCTTGCATATTCCGCACGCCTGAGTTGCTCCTGGCATATACTTGTGCTGCACATCTTGGCAAGGTGGTTCCTGGTCAGGCTCCGAAGAGAGTGGATGAGTTCTGGACAGACTCTACGCAAGATCGTTTGTAGGTGACGATCCATACAAGCTTGTCGTCGAATCCGGAGATCAGACCACGGTTGTTGATGTTAGCGACATGAGAGCAGACTTCCATGGCCTTGCAAAAGCAAGAGTCGCGAGTTTACTTGAAGTTGTTAAGAACAAGATGAATCTCCCGACGAATGCACCGTCAGGCTTGTCCGTACTTGACGGCGCAGCACAGTGATCTCAAGCCGCAGGTTCAGGCAACAAATCGACGAGCGACGATAGAATCAAGATTCTCTTCGAGTCTTCAAGTGACATCCAACTTGATGGCGCACGTTACGATATTGACCGGACATTTCCACAAGATTTGTTAACGAGCCAACAAAGCCACCTCATACCTCAAAACGACGACGAAAATGAGACCTCAGACATAACAAGTGGCCTAGAAATTGAGACTAACCACAACCATCCACAACAGCCCAATCACCGAAGCCAACTCCACGCCAGAAGTCCCGAACCAACACAAAGTAAATCCCGAAAACGACAACGCTTCTCCACTCCTCCTCCCAATCCTTCAACAAGAAACAGAAATGGAGATGAAAACGAACCCCACAGATGGATTGTTCGAACTGGGCAATGGCGGCTTCGCGGAAGGCAGAATCAGCAAGATTGGGGATACGAGATCGTGTTCGTGGCTGAGAAAATCGATGCGTTCTCGTGTGAGCGTTCGAGGAATGCTAGACGTAAGTTTTTGAATAGTGGGCAGGTAGATGACATTTCGCGTCCATGATTCGGGCGGGCTCGTGCCTTAGCAACCACTTCCGTCCTCAAATCCCTTAACGTAATGTCATCCCCATCTAATGTCAATGGCAAACGCTCACAACATGGAAACGGTTATAGGCTTGGATATCTCTGCTTGGTGGATGTTGAAGTGACTGGAAAATACTTATATAGAGGTATACCCCATGGATGGTGGTGCTAGAAGCATGGACCAGTGGTACAAGCTCAATCGAGTAGTTGACAAGTGTGCTGCGCACTGTGTCCGAAGATGCCAAGTTGCACCTAGTATCTAGGCCGCAAGAAGCTGTTCTTACCATAATAAACTTATGCAATATCATTTGAATTCATAAACTCCCAAGCATTGACGTTCACAACCTTGCACCGCCACGCCAAGCCCTCCATCTCCGTCAGCCGCATTCAAGCCACACCGCAGCTGCTCTACACCTCACCCCAAAAGCCAATGCGCCAGCACCCATACCACTGAGTCCCGATCAAGGACCAGACAAAGAGAGCACCGGCAACCAAGATGGCTGGCCCTTCACGTACGCCTAACCCCTCCCTGTGTGCTACAAATCAGTCGCTAACAATTCCGTGTAGCTCTCAAGTTCGATCCCGCGATCGAGAAGCTTGCTTGTAAGGAAGATCTCCCATCCCATGTTCCGTCCGAAAAGACCGATACACAATACACCTAGAGCTACAGCGACTGCAGAACAACAGGGAAATAAGTGAATGCACAGTGAATGCACAGTGAGCTGACACAACATGATACCGTCTAGATATGACCAAAAACCGATGGCGGTATTTCCGATGGACACCCCGAACGGCGTTTATTTCATTCATGTTCGCGGGTTTCGTGCCGGGTGTGATGTTGTATGCTTTTGGATCGACGGATGTGAGTTCGACACCTACCAGCTATACCTCAAAGGGAGTTTTGGACACGGGGTTTTAGTTACTGACGCGACTGTGTGATAGGGCAAGTACGATATGAGAGCTAAGTTGAGGGGGGATACTATTAAGGAGTGGTAGAGAGTTGAGGAGCTTGATATGGCGCTCTGTACGGAAGGAGTGTGGAATGAACGCTTGTGAGGGACGAACACTTTATGGCAGAGGGGGATTATCGACGTACCATGGGTCTCGTTGTATGCACAATACGGTTGCTGGGCATGGTCTATGTTGAGCTTGCGCGACGAGCGACAGGACTGAATGAACAAGCCACGAGGAGATGGTCTGGTATTTGCATGTCAGAAGCAGGTGCACATTAACGAAGGAATACGTGCATATTGCATTCGGTGCCACTACCTAGATCAGCGTCTTAGCGATGATATGCTGTGTCTGTCCCAACAGACGAGTACAAGCCTCATTTCCATTCTCTAGTTTTCTTGATCAATTCTCCTGCGAACCTCCTACATGTTTCGAGCTTTGTTGGTCTGCTTCACACTCCTAGCCATTTTGTTGTTCTCCTCGTCACGTCCCAGAAGTTAGCCCCAACGCAATACACAACTGGACTTCAGGCCTCGATCGTGACTACCACGCACCAGCTGCCGGGCATCGTCAATATGCTCTGCTGTCTCCCATCTGCTCACGTTGCATTTAGGTGTTCCGGCTCTTGTACAGGGACACGGACAGCATGCACCCTGATGCATATCACTAGACTTGGACAAGAAAACTCGTGCTGGTCTCACATCTTCATCACCCCAAACCCCGTCCCAATCCATCCGCGATATATGCCCGGCCACCACTCGATGCAGGTATTAACCGCATCACCTTTTGTAGCAGATCTTTACCAGATAGTCATCTAGGTCTCGAGCCCGAAAGAAATCAGTCCAAGAAGCTGTAGTCCAACTTCATCATCCCCCGGTCGTACTATCATGCACGCTCTGCGTCTTCCGATACTCCTCCTCCAACCGCTTCTGCATCTCAAAATCAATCCGTCGCTCATCCATCTCTTCGGCTTTGCGGCGCTGGTTCTCGACATCGCGCACGACGCCGGCGTGCATAGCTGCGCGTTCGGCGACTTGGGCCCAGTGCACGAAAGCGACTATGCCGGCTGTGCCGATGAGAGTTGTTGCGAATGTTAGTTTTGATAGTTGGGACATCGTCTACTGTAGATAAAGCGGGTGGGTGGGAGGCTGAGGCGGTGACCGGGATGGTGGTTTGAAGTGGTGGTATGTTGTGGTGGGATGGGCGATGGGAGTGGTGAGGCGAGATGAGAGATAGGATGGTGAGGTGTACAGTGGTGAATCACCGCAAGTTGCATGCGGGTGTGTACTTGTAGGGTAATTGGTGATGAGGCTGGAGTGGAGCTTCTGGCTTGTTCAATGGCTTCATGATGGATACAGCTGGAGTAGTTCGATGAGTACACTACTGTACAGTAATATGCAGTAGTACCTTTGTTTTCGGCGTGCTTTGTTTGTTTGGGCTTTTGTCGTGAAGGAGTCAAGTCTCGAATCGCTGACCAGCTTATGAGGTTGCACGGTCGAGCATAGTCTATTATACTACATGTTTGTATAGGCTAGTTGGTTTCTGATTTCTGACACTAAACGTTCGAAACACAAGTGAGGTTGCAGTTGATTGTTTGGACATTAATTACTACGTGTGAGGTCTGCGTCTCTGAGAAGACTTCTTTGTGATCTCTGAACTCGAAGACAGATGCTTGAGTCCACTGCCTTTAGCAAGTCGTCCAATGCAGATTATGCCCAACAATACTCCTAGCACGTTGTCGAAGTCGGACAAGGATGGAAGCATCTCTAAGTTGATTCAAGCCATCCTGTTTGATGCGACAACCCTCTTCCGCTGTGCTGTTCAACCTTATCATCTCATGATTGCAACTTTTCATCGCACAGGCATCGAATGAAGGTCAGTGGGTAGCGGCATCTCCTCTTCTTCTTCCTCGTCGTAGCTGGGTATCGTCACATTCCAGCCAGGATCTTCCCGCATCTCAATATCAGGGCTCGAGCCTTCCTGCATAATGTCCATGTCCGATGTTTTCAGTCTGTACGCGATCCATGCGCCATCCTTTAATTCCAGGTCTGCCACGTTCTCGACAGGTCCAGATGGTTTGTTCGCTGCTTTCTTCTTTCCTGGTTTGCTCGTGGCTAGGCTGATACCATCTTCGGCATTCACCCAACCTTTCTGCGGATCTCGACGATCAATAAGGACTGCGAATTCGAGTTCATCTGCTTCGGTTGGAAGCAGTATGTCAGTACCTGGAAAAGTAGATATGCCGCGACTTTCAAGTGCTGTCAGGAGCATGGTCTTCACCTCAGATAGTCTCTGTGTTGGCAGGGCAGACAAGACAGTGGTTGATTTGCCATGCTTGAGCAGTAGTGTGAGATGCTCCGGTGTTGGTAGAGTAGCAACGTCAGGAATAGACATACTAGCTGCGCTGTGGTATTCAATCCTGCTGCAAGTAGTAGTAATTCGAAGCCTGGGTGTTTAGTGCTAATTGTTGGGTTGCAAGTAAGACAGATTGTTAGACAATGCGTAGGATTTTGTCATGTGTTAGCAAAAGTAATTGAACTTTTATACGCAGGCATGACCTCGGTGTTGCCTCTGACAAACTGCCGACATCTAGTAACAATAGGTTGGAATGTTCATTCCTCATCAAGTCATATGCTCACCGTTTGCAGAAATCAGAAGCACCTCGCAGCTATCTCGAACTTTGGAACTGTGCTCGTGTCTCGACTAGGAGAACCAGGGTTCATTAAGCAAACACAGCAAATGTTCTCGACACGCTCAAATACCTTCTACAAGTAACAACCATACGGACATTCAAGGTGTGGTCACTTTGACGATGCTAGCAGTTTGGCTCGTACGGCGATGTTCATGCTGGTGAGACACGAAGATGTGGCCGTTCTCTCGGAATTCGACAACGACTGAAGCACCGTTATCAGTCACCGAATCTCTTCAACAGTCTGTTCCTGCACTGATGTCGACGCCCATAATTGATGATGAGCCAATATCTACATTATCCAATGAAACCCAACCATATTTCCGGCAACCCCTCGATCGTCTAGGTCTTGACCCAGCTACACGCCTTGTCGCAATCAGCTTCTCAGCTTTCTCGTTGGCCTTCGCTCTTGGAGTCAAGGAAGGAGGTGATACAGCAGGCTTCCGCTACAGAGCTGAGAATGCGCATCGTCTGCCAACATCTGAAGCAGGGTGGTATCTTTACCAAAAATCGAAAGGATATCATACCACCATTGGAGGCGTTAGACAAGGAATTAAGAATGGGTTCGGATTTGCGGGATGGGCTGCTCTGTTCGTGGCAATAGAGGAAGGTCTAGACAGGGCAAGAGGGAGAATCTTTGCCAATGCGAATGAGCGAGAACAGGGACTCTTAGCGAGAGGACAGAGAGATGTCTTGAGCACAGTGTCGGCAGCTGTCACGGTGGCTGGAATATACAGCTGGAAGAATAGGCTGGACAGATTTGCAGCTACGAGGATGACAAAACTTGGATTAAAGATTGCAGTTCCACTCGCATTAGCACAGGACGTGCTTGCGACACTTAGGGGTCAAAGCCCGAGATATGTTGAATGGATACTGAGGAGGACACTGGAAAGAATTTGAGGAGGAAAGCCAAGATGAATGAAGATCTGGAGTTTTGTGATTAGATCCATCTCCATTGACTGTTTGGCTTATTGATCTTCTCATGGTTTCTCCGTGTTGCACTGACCATCATTGGCTCAAGGATTTCTGACTGGCACCCTCGTAGTATCTGATCTCAATGGAGATGTTTGATCTGCTGCATGGAGCCATTCATGTCGTGTTCCTGAGTAAAGGCCAATCTTTGGACCTCCCACTAGCTCAACAAGCTAGCTCTCACTGAAATCAAACAGCAGCTGATATTGATTCCATATGAAAAACACATTGTGGTGATTGGTGTGAAGATCAACCCACAAGATTGACCCAAGCTGGCTTGTGTCAGAAGCTAACAAGCTTCGTAGAGGCAAGTTCGGGCGGACACGCCCAGCTCCACCACCCAGAATGGCGTGGAGAGCAGTTCTTTTGCTCCCTGTCAGTCATGCACCGGCGTTGCGCACGAGCCACTCCGGACTCACAGGCCACGTCTGGCCAGAATTCGCCATGATGAAAGTGGGGTAACCGTTTGGGCACAAGCCCGGTGTGTAGTGCCTTCAATTGGCGATGTACTGTACCTAATGTACTCACTTTTGCTCCTCGTGATATCTATTTCTTTAATAACGAGCCTATTCATACTCGCTTTCAACGGACGCTGGAGCGTTCAGGCCGCTTGAACTGTTCGAAATCTGCTGCGTGCTGGAATTGCAACACACCGCGCTACTTCGACTGATCGACATAATAACATCTCTCCCACAACAACTTCGTGTACAAGCGAACCACGCTGGTACTGGGGATTTGCTCATTGTCGGATCTGTCTAGTTGAAAAACAATCGACACGAAATTTCCACGTCGATACACGAAGCAAACAAGTAGTGGATGAGCACTGTATCGTGGCTGAGCTGCAGGCTTGCCTGTTAGCAATTGATGCTCGCATGGTAACTTTCTATCCACAAAGATGAAGATAGTGGTCCTTTTCGACTCAGTCGTGTAAGATTGGGAGTGAGGCTTGACGAACATGCGACGCCATTATGGCCGAGCGCCTTCACCCTATGCTGGTCGTACACCGTCTCCTCCCTCAGCGGAGGTCTCTCTTGTGCGCAGCTTCGATTCAAGGATCAATCCGACCAGACCTGCTCGACAATCGCCGCTCGCGACTTCCCAAATTCAAGGCATGCCTCTAGATCTTATCGACCGGATTCGATCCTTCCCGCTCTTTCAAGCTGCACCAGATATCTTTCTCTACGAAGTTGGTCTTGTCCTCAAACCGCAAATGCACTCTCCAAACGACTACATTATGACTGAAGGGGACGTCGCGAAAGCGATGTATTGGATAGTCCGGGGTGCTGTGGCCGTATGTTCAAGAGATGGTGAAAGCACATATGCCGAGCTCAAACCAGGCGCATTCGTCGGTGAGATTGGAATTCTCATGGACAGGCCACGAACGGCTACAGTTATCGCTCGAACACGATGCCTGACGCTACAACTTAAGAAGGAAGACTTGCGCAGGATACTTCCCCGATTCCCGGAGGTCGAAAGGGCAATACGAGAGGAGGCTCTGGAGCGACTTGCAATTCTCGAAAAGAAAAAGAAACAGAGTTCTGGTGATTCGCTGGCCCCTACGTCTGAACGTCGTGGATCCAAACGTGCCCGTGAGAATTCAGGTGAAGAAATGGATGTCGACACCTCCGACACCACGAACAAGCGGAGAAAATCTCCGAGCCCTAGCAACGAACTCTCCTCGGCAAGTGCCCTTGGGTTTGGTCTCGTTAATGTTAGGACTCTTCTCAAGGAGCTACCTCTGTTTGCAAACCTGCCACCAGAACCGTTACATTTCCTTGGCTTGAATGCTCAGCCACGAAGCTTTGCTCCCTTCGCAGATATCATTAAGCAGGACACTGCCGGACGAGAAGTGTTCTTCATTGTACATGGTGAGGTCGAGGTGGTCGACGAGGCAAAAGAGAATGATTCAGGGGTTAGCCAGGCAACGCCACCCGTTATAAAAGCACGCCTTCGAGCAGGCCAATACTTTGGTGAAGTGGTAAGCTTAGCCTTAGCTCCTCGGAGGACTGCAACAGTGAGATCTGTCTCACAAGTCGAATGCCTTGTGATTCCGGAGAATGTCCTCGATGAGTTCTGGAATCGATGTCCACCTAACTTGCGTAAGCAAATTGAACAAACTGGCAGACAGAGGCTCAAAATGGCATCCGAAAATGATGTCGTGATGACGGATCTTGACCAATCTCTGGAGGACAATCTTGACCTCAACAACGGCAAGATCAAATTCAAACGACCGCCCAAGCCCCCGCGTGTTACTTTTCATGATGCAGAGGCTAGTGGCCCTATTCAACCACCACAGAGCGATGAAGCTCCACCCGCAGAACCACACGATCCCGATCCATTTTTTGATGCTGGCTTAGATAGTGTCCGGTCACGGTCACGGCGAGGCTCATTGGCTCCGCCGCCTCCTGACGAGCCTGTATCCATGCCGCTCACGCAGTCTCGAAGATCTCCAAGAGGCTCGCCTATGAGTTCGCCACGAGTATCTCCGGCACCCCCATCACCCTCATCGCGGAGTACAACTACAGTTGGTACGCCTTCGCCACTAGCCGACGAGAGCTACTCTTTCTCTTGGTCCGATCCTTTCGCACAGCCCAAACAGCCTCTACCGACTACTCGCCTAGCAAACTGCGAGAACAAAGGTCTCCTGCCCGATGAGGTGCTTGTTCTGATTTTCAATCATCTCTCCCTTCACCATCTAATGCGCCTCCAAGCTGTCTCTCTTCACTGGCAGCATATTCTTCAAACTTCCGACAAACTTCTCCAGCATCTCGACCTCTCGAAATACAACCGTCGTGTAACTGATGAGGTTCTCATTAAACGTATCTGTCCTTTTGTCGGCCACCGCCCTCGCACGATTGACATTTGCAACTGCTTTCACATGACAGACGAGGGCTTCTCCTTTCTCGCCGAGCACTGCGGAGCGAATGTCACATCCTGGAAGATGAAGTCAGTCTGGGATGTCACTGCTAATGCCATCCTCGAGATGAGCTCCAAAGCAAAAGGCCTCGTCAACGTCGACTTATCCAACTGTCGCAAAGTGTCAGACGCACTGCTCGCGCGTATGGTCGGCTGGATTGTACCTGCACACCCACCGCTTGGCGCATACAGCTCCTTCAACCGCACATCAAATCTGAGGAATAGGCCAATGCTGCGCACCAGAGTTTCAAGCACCAACAGCAACAAGAGCAATGACAGCGACGCACCCCCTCCTCCGCCCGGCACAGTCATCGGATGCCCAGGTCTAGCACACATCACGTTGAGCTACTGCAAACACGTCACAGACAGAACAATGCACCACATCGCCACCCACGCCTCCAAGCGTCTAACCTCACTAGATCTCACCCGCTGCACCACAATAACAGACACAGGCTTCAGCTACTGGGGTCAAACATCCAGCAAATTCACAAAACTACACACCCTCATCCTCGCCGACTGCACATACCTCTCGGATCAAGCAATCATCCATCTCACCACCTCAGCCGGCACCTCCCTCCGTCACCTCGACCTGTCATTCTGCTGCGCCTTATCCGACACATCCACCGAGGTCATCGCGCTCGGCTGCCCGAAACTCGAGTTCCTGGACATGAGCTTCTGCGGCAGCGCAGTCAGCGACACTAGTCTCCGCAGCATAGGCAACCATCTCACTAGCTTGCGCCATCTCGCGGTCCGCGGATGTGTCAGGGTGACGGGGATGGGCGTGGACGCGGTGGTCGATGGATGTAAACAGCTTCAGAAATTCGATGTGAGTCAGTGTAAGAACCTGGTTGCTTGGGTCGAAGGTGGAGGGATATGGAGATGGAAGGTTAGGGGTCGGAATGTTGTTTTTGAGATGGTGAAATGAGAATACATACTGGAACACGAGGGGGTGTTCTAGGAATTCCGATTAACTGCTTAGAGATTTTGAGCAAGGATGTCCTCGACTACGAACGAGGCTTGATTGAAGTGAAGAAAGAGTACGCCGGCTGACAGGGGGATCTGGGAAGACTGCGGTTGTGCCCGAACGATGGATGGAATAGGATGGGATATGACGACGATATATGTTACCTTTTTTTGATTCGTTTATGATACCCTTGGATGTACCTTTGGATGTATGTACGTGTTCGATAATTTGAGTCCAATTTGAAATAAACGATCTATTTTATCTATTCACTGTAAAAAATGCTTTCATCTCTAACCACAGCTACATACAGTGCATCGTGTATGTATTATAGCTGGCATATGTAGTGACATGGTTTTATTACTGTATTTGTTGAGCTTTTAGACAAAGGTAGGTGAGGGTGGATGGAAGCGAGTATAGTAGTACTGTAGTCAAATCCCGATATGGATATGCAGACCTAGATATGTGAGGAGTACAAATGCGATTTAATTTTTGGGATTCTTTGGGTCAGTGAGAATGGCGAAAAGGAAAGCAAAATATGAATTTTGTACAAATTCTTGTTAACATCTCTTCTTGGTTGTTGTTCTATCTTATCTCAAGTTTAGTCTACCGGAGACTGGGGAGTTCTGCTGAGATGTGACCTGAATTTAAACTCCTCCGAATACACGGCCGTAAGCTGAGGGATGCATTTTGGGAAAGCCGAGCGAGGACGATGTCCTGTATCTTCCACCTTTTGTTGAATCCACCGTCTCATGTGACACATACACAGTAAGTGGATATATCTACGAGCCCGGAGGTCCCGGAGCAATATCCTTCGCGGTCTGCGGCTGCCAAGAGAGCTTATCCTTCCCGAAGATCTCGAGCACTGGTTGGCCCCAGCTCTTGGATCCTTCTAGCAGACCCGTACGGACGACAATCTTGTCGCCGAGAGTGTGCTAAAATCATGTCAGTCAGTCATGAACCACTACTGGTGATTGCTGTAGTATGGAACTCTTTAGTTGCAAACAAACATACCTGATGGTGGTAAGGAGATGATGAACAGTTAGCGCAGAAGTAGCAGTCGACTGGACTTCCGGAATCGCCCTTGTAGGTGTAGACTTTGAGATCGCCCTTGGTGAGCTTGAAGGTGTCTTTTGGAGCGAGGGTGTTGAGGGTGTATTCTCCGCCGGATTGGAGCTTGCAGGCGTCGCAGTGGCAGAGGATGTGGTTTTGGGCGTCTTGAGGGAGGTCGACTTGCCAGTTGACGGCGCCGCAGTGGCAGTGGCCGTTGAAGATTGTCATGTTTGCTTGCTGGTTTGTTTGTTTGTTTGGTTTCTACGTTTGGATTGGGAGGATGTTTGAAGGTGAAGATAGCAAAGGGAAGATCGTGTAGAACGGGATCACAGTGGGTAGCGGAACGAGGGCCAGATATAAAGGACAATACTGTATAGTGTAATCTGTGTCAATCATTCAAACTCACTGATCTACCAAGTCTCCATCTCCAATATGACTTGCTGCAGAGTATTTGGAAGACGAGCCCATCGTTACTGGAGACGGTAAAGGCCGTGGCGGTGTGTTGTATCCAATTGTATACGATTTCTTGTGCTTGGTGAAGTTAAGCAGTACCGAGACACGCACAAATGCCCCTCCATCAACATAGATCCGGAGCTGCGTCATGATTCGAAACGCGTGATTTGGCATCATGGCCGCTGGTGTAGACGGCTAGCTTTTCCTCTTTTCTGAGCGGGGTCTTGCCAAACTTCACGCGGCTAGTAGCTCGTATTTCGAGATTTGAGATCTTGACAAATTTGGGTGAGGCGAGCTTGAAAAGGCTTTTGCTAGCCACGAATTGTAAGAGAGTCCTGTGGACGTAGCGAGTCACAACGGTCTGGAGGAGTATCGTGTTCGTTTGACAGCTATTCACTGTGTCATGATTTGGTCAGCAGTAATGTAACATAGGCTGCGGGAACATCTCGGATGTATCGTCATTTTGCTTTGACAGTATAACATGGAGCTCAGATCTAGAGCATCTGGACGGCGGATGATGGTCCTAGCACGAAAGCTAGCCGTTGCAATCAGGTGCGTGGTAAACGTCGACCAAGTGCATCCAAGGCTCGGGAAGGGGACTGTTGAACATAAATAATACTTTGAAGATCGGTACATGGGACGATTCTAAGGTCCTCAATTTTTAATCATTTAACGACACGCTTCACTGGCGTTTGAGCATAGTCACATGCGAACTTTCAGACCTTACAATCCACATCAAATGGGTAACACTATATTCCATGAAGACTATTGACTCAGACATTTTGAAGAACACATCGAAACCAATTAACCAGATGTAAGACCTAGAAGCATGCAGTTGTCGTCAGCAGCGACAGATTACCCCCAACGCCAATGCTAAATGTCAAACCTGTGAATGGCCTCTTATATTCACTTCTCCATTATGCAGCAGCAAGTCGAACTTCATTGATTTGTGGCTCCATAAGAGCTGTCAGTCACTGTAGGCATCACACTCTCGGTTGCACCCTCGGCTTCAGCTTCAAGTTGATCTCTCTTCATATTCCTACTTTTAATTGCCGTGTATGCCACTAGCGACAACCCAACCGTGACTGCGAAGGCCAGTAGAATGACATTAACAGGAATTGGATTGAGTTTGAAGACAACATGTGTCAGAGCATCCAATGGGCTTTGAATGAAGTTGAGTATTCCGGCAAAGCAGATAATTAGACCATACACCTTGCCGAAGGTTTGGAAGCCAAAGACCTTTGCCGAGTAGTCGGAGACAGCAGTATAGTAGAATGGTCGATAAACTACGAATAGGCAAATATTGCCAATAGCGGCCCACATATATGGCAGGCAGCCGAGGACGCCGATGATCGTGGCAAACAAGACCAATAAGCCTAGAGCGACAGGTGTGGATGTGTAATCAAGGACGGTGCCGATAAATGGTATGCTCAAGACACCACCAACGGGCAGAGCAATGTCGAAGAAGTCATTGACGGTCTTCGCACGATCTTCCGAACCAAGAAGCCAACGCTCCTGAGATCGTATAGTAGCGACAAAGTAATTGATGCGAGTCATTTGTACCACCGTAAAGAGGGTGATCAGCACGAACCACCATGTCTTGATCTGCTCCCATGCTGTGTAACCATGAAGTGCACCCCACACTCCACTTCGACTATTCTTCTTCTCCTCTCGTTTGACCCGCTTCGTGTTCGTGCTCCTGTCTAGCAAAGATTGGATCTCAGCGGCCGTACTGTCTCTGCGGTCTCGATACGAGTGTATATCGTCGTTGTCGTATTCTGGAGGAGTCGGGACGACGAATTCATGCTCGGCCTCTTCGATAACTTCAGTGACGGATTTGTATGACTCTTTTGGCATGATGAAGACCTGAACGACGAGTATAAAGACAGGCACGACTAGATAAGCGAGGAACAGTTTCTGCGTGTTAACTTTACCACCGCTCCTCTCATACAGCACTCGAAAGAGTAGGAACAAGGCGGAGGAGGAATCGAAAGCGCCCGTCAATAGAGCTAAGATCAGCCCTGACCGATGAGGAAATGTGTTCGACAGTTGGAACGAGGAGATGAAGATGAACGGGCCACCAAGAGCGAGCAAGAGGTAACCAGGAATATAGCCGTCACCTGGGATGTGAGAGCCGAAACTGAATAACAGGGCGCCGATGGCGATGCAAATGCTACCAATGATGCCGCAAACTCGAGGACCATATTTATCCAGGATAGTTCCAATGGGCAGCGCAGCTACATTGGTAGAGACTGCGGCAATGGTGAACATCAAGTTCAACCTGATTTCTTGCTGATAACATGGTGTAGTCCCGTCTTCCAGCTCTTGCTTTGTACAGTAGTCCTTGTAGATACCTTCGTCTATCAGCACTGATTTGATCGCAGCATACCCAAAGACCACGCCAGCGGCAAACAAACAGTAGATGATGGCTATGACAACTTGCAGTACTCTCTTGCCTTTGGGAACTTCTTCAAATTGGATGGGAGTAATGGTGCTGACCTTCCGGTCAGACACCGACGGACGTTGTAGATGGTCACTCATTGGGCTAAAGCTGAGTCTTCTCGGGGAAGATGTGTTGCTATCTTGTCCATCGCGTTCAAAGCCTTCAGTTGAAACAACTCGAGTCAGTGACATCGTCAATTGTGCTGCCTATAATTCCTTCCTCCACAATTGATGATGGTGTGAGCCTAAATGTCGTCAACTTCGGCCGTGATGGGGATGTGGTCAGTTGACTGGTTGCAGTGGACACCCGTCTGCGCCTGCGGACAGCGTAACTGTTGTGTGGAGAAGCTGCTGTGCAAAGAGAGCACCAAGCCGATTGGTGCGGTTTCCAATTGTTAGTTTTGTGCTGTCACGAAATCTGAAATAAGCAATCGAGATGCAAGAGAGATCTGTCAGAACAGCAGATTCACGATTAGTATATGAGAAGGTTGCAACCAGGGTGCATAGTGTATATGCATGATGCAAAAAATGGTTGGAGTCAAATTCAAGCGGTTTTGCAATGACTTACCTAAGCTGTGGTAAGATAAGCTCTTGCATGGCGGGCAATCCTGGAGATAAGGAAAGATTTTACTGACCTCGTGTGCATGTGACAAACTGGACCAGTTGAAAATTATTCGTAAACCCAATTCGGCTTAGTCGCCTCGAACATCGATGTTGACTTGGTCAATTGGTTCTGCTGGCTCAACTAAAGGTGTAATGGTCAAATCGTGCATAAGTTGCTGACAGTCCTTTGGATACCGGCCTCAAGAATTGTAAGAATACCGATGAGTGAAGTTTTCTTCTGGCGATCTTTGCGTTGCATCTCCTGCCACGGGAACAGCTGGGCTGACTGTGTAATCAACGCTAAGGGCTAACAAAAGATGGTGGTCGCACGAAGCTTGTAAGGTCACCGTGCAACTCCGACTGTGAAAACTAAAACAGATGAGGGTGGAAGTCAATGTTGCTGTTGTGCCTTCATTGGAGAAGCTCATGTACCGGCCAAATAACCATGTCAATATCATGGCCCAGCGGCGAGTCCATGGTCTGCTCAGGAGGTGCGAGAACAGTCGGAGCTCATAGAATGCTGCGGTGTAACACTAAATAGAAGACAAAGAGTCGCCACGAAGCTGTGGTTAGGGATGTTATTCATTATTTTTCTGTCGCATCTATTATGATCGCAAAACAGTGGGTATATACGTCTCAGAAAGAAGAGTTGTCGGTAAGCCGTAGTTGATCGGAACTAATGTACACAGAAGGTCGAGATGGTGGCCGCTAGTGATACAACTTCAAAAGTCAGGGAGGAGGAACTCGCTCCAGCTTGAACTGAGGAATGCGACGGCCGCCTGACATATTCTGTTAGCTTTCTCTACTCAAACAAATCCATCGGCCTAGACAAGGCCTTGATAATGGTGTACTTACTCCAAACATTGTAACACTTATCACCACACTCGCGTTGTCCTCAGATGTTAAAGAGTTATACACGCTTGCTATGTACCCTTCGGGCTTTCGTTGCCTCCGGGCAGGCTCGATGGCGACTCGTTTGGGAGGCATTTTAGGTGTCTATTGACGGAGAGGTCTGATATGTAAGGCAGGGGGGGAGATGTGCCGCTTGCGATCGTACTTGAGAGTCGCTACTTGCCGGGTATCCGCGCGCTTCAGGAGGCGTAGTGCAAACTATATCTTGAAGCAGTTATAACGTGATAGATGGGATAACCAGTGTTGTAGATTATGTTGGAAATATGATGGTTATCAGTTTTGCGAACTGTCAGTGACAGCTGCAGGATATAATGTTTGCTAAGTTTGCATATGGGACTCTGCAATACAAAACAGTCAATGCAAGTGAAGTCGCAAGACCTTGTTCACTACAAGATCAGGTCCAGAATTATATTCTCCAAGTGTACAGCATGAAATATACCACGTAACCAATACTGTCAAGTAGGTCGATATGCCTTCGTCAAGTTACGATATGCTTCCACGGCCGGCGACCTCACTGAAGCGTAAACTAAACGACCCGACAACATCTTTTGCAAGAGCTCCGAGCCAGAAATCGTTGAAAACTCACGAACTTGACACGCCGAGAACTGCGACGAATGGGCATGCTCTCAATGGCGCAAAGTCGGCAACAGTCCAAGACGAGCTGGAGAACATGGATGAGCAAGAAGCCGGTCCAGCACTACCTACGGAAGACGACGAAGAGAGCGCTGCAGAAGATGACGAAGAAGGCCGCTTTTTCGGTGGTGGTGTTTCTAAGCAAGAGAAGGATGTTCTTGACTATATAGAGCAGAATGAAGACGAAACGGAAGAAGAGGTCAATCTTACATGGCTCAAGAAGACAGCACTGAACTTCGAGAGAAAGATTAACAAAAATGCGGAACTGCGCGCAAAGTATGAGGATGATCCCATGAAGTTTGTGTCCAGCGAAGCAGACCTGGATTCAGAGATCAAAGGACTCGGCTTAATATCTGAACACCCGGAATTATTCAAAGACTTCGTAAGATCTGGATGCAGCGATAGTCTTGTTGGTCTTCTTGCCCACGACAACACAGACATCGCCATTGCAGCTACTGAGGTTATCGCTGACTTGATCGATGAGGACTCCGAAGTGGCGGCAGAACAGTGGTCAGTGCTGGTCAAGAGCATGCTCAAAGCAGAACTTGTGGATCTACTTGTTAGTAATCTGCGTCGTCTCGACGAGAGCATCGAAAACGATAATGCTGGAATTTACCACATACTTAATGTTATGGAAAATTTGCTCTCGGATATCTCAAATGCTGAGGAGCTCGGAGGAAATCCTAGGCTGTTGGAGTGGCTTGTGAAGAGAATACAGGCAGTTGACGATAGCTTGCTGAACAAGGTTGGGCAGAACAGACAGTATGCAGCCGAGATATTGGTGATACTGCTACAAAACAATACTCAGAACGCGTCTCGATTGGCACAGCTTGGTATCGTAGATGTCCTTCTACAAATGCTAAGTGTTTGGAGAAAACGCGATCCAGAGAAGGACTCAGACGAAGAGGAATTTGCGGGAAACCTGTTCGACTGTCTACTGACCATTGTTAAAGACCCAAAGGGCTGCGACAGTTTTGTACAGGACGAGGGAGTCGAGCTCTGTCTGATCATGCTCAGAGAAGGCAAATTCTCCAAGGGTGCAAGCTTGCGGGTCCTTGACCATGCGACAAGTTCCGACCACGGCAGAAATGTATGTGAGCGGTTAGTAGAAGCTGGTGGACTTAAGCCTCTGTTCACAAATTTCATGAAGAGCAGGAAGCTCGAACGTGAAACTACTGAGCACATTCTGGGCATATTTTCTTCTATGCTCCGGCTGTTACCTGGAGGCTCTCCGGCACGCATTAGAATGCTAGCTAAGTTCGTGGAAAAGGAGTATGAGAAATGTGAACGACTACTAGAATTGCGAACTGAATATACCACGAGGCTCGCTAATGTGGACGCCGCGGTTAGGCAGGAAACAAAGAATTTGACAAAGGATGAAGTGGATGCAGCAGAGGAGGAATGGTTATCTAGGAGGATGGATGCTGGGTTGTTTCCTTTGCAAACACTCAACGTGATACTCGCATGGCTCATCGCTGAAGACGATGGAGCTCGCAAATTCATCGTCTCGTCACTCAGTACGGTTGACATGAAAGGAGTCGAATCCATCCGTCAGAGTTTGAGAGAACAACTGGATGGCATTGAAGTCGAAGCCTCAAACGAGGCAGTGTCGACAAAGGAAATGTTGGAAGCTTTGCTCAAGTGCTTGATATGATACCCATTTGAAGTTTATTATTTAAACATGTTCGATCTACACAAGAACCCTTCGTCGGGCAAGAATGTAGTGAATAAAGATCTGAAAGCCGCCAGAAAGCCACTAGACATCGGTATAAAAACGAAGGTTACGGGACTTGTGGTTTGGAGAGTCCGTGGCAATCGTAGGGTTGTTCCAACCTGGTCGCAGCTCGTCCACACTACTACCGCGACACACGAAATGGTGGCGTTCCTCTCGCTGTCACCGCTTTCGTTGTCTGTTGCTCTTGAATTTTGTCTGTAACTTGATCAAAACAGCAGGTAGCATAACCTACCTACCTAGTCTAGCACAAGGAGACCAAGGGTGCATATCCACACTCAGGCTACCGCGATCCCGTTCGGTGCCAAGACTGCGCACGACCAAATTACACGAAACTTTTCGTGATCGAACTTTCTTGCACAACAACCATCAATTACACAACCACAGACAAAATCGAGGTATGTCAGTATCATTGCCCTCTTCAGCGAGCCTGAGATGAGGCCTCGACGTTTTCGCAAGGATACCCAAACCATCCGATCGAAAATGGCGACAGTCTCATCTTTTGCGACACGAGCTGAAGAACCCTTGATTGGGCACTCTTTATGCTTGTAAGGCTTCTGAAGACTAACCTTCAACTTTTGCAGATACCTCAAGTCCATACATATTCGGCTTGAGAATCTCATTCACAAATACTACCGTCAAGATGGTTCGAACCTCAGTTCTCAACGATTGCCTGAAGAGCATCAACAATGCCGAGAAGGCTGGAAAGCGACAGGTCATGATCCGACCTAGCTCCAAGGTCATTATCAAATTCCTCAGTGTCATGCAGAAGCATGGTAAGTCCACCTTCAACACCAAGCACACTGTTTTCTTTTCAATGCGCAAGAGGAGGACAAGTCATGGTATAACATGGATTCGGGTTGATAACTAGGTGGACGTTTCAAAAATTCCCAACGACATCTACCCTTTAAGCACTCGAAAGAAGAAGTTTTTCTGCGGTCATTCTTACACATTGCCTTTCTCATACCCGTGTCTGGTATACGTTTATTTGTCCGCAACACTATCCGCTCATGGATTACAACCCTTTCAAGATGCAAAACTAACAATACTGTTAAGGTTATATTGGCGAATTCGAGGAAGTCGACGACCACCGATCTGGCAAAGTTGTCATCCAACTTAACGGTCGTCTCAACAAGACTGGTGTCATCTCCCCACGATACAACGTCCAGCTCCGAGATCTCGAGAAGTGGGTTGTCAAGCTCCTTCCTTCCCGTCAATTCGGTTACATCGTCCTCACAACCAGTTCCGGCATCATGGACCACGAGGAGGCGAGACGAAAGCATGTCTCTGGCAAGATCATTGGTTTCTTCTACTAGATATACAACTTGATGTAGCACACGTCAAAGTCCACAATTGAGCCGCGTTATGCGTTACATGATGATGGATAGAAGTGATCATGAATGATATGTCTTTCAAGATACCCTCGAAAAGTTTGGCACGTGAAATGGGGTGGATGACACGATAGTTGTTACAATCAATTGATCATCCTCTACTTCCCAACAATTTCTGAACATTGCGTCTTCTGGTGACACAGCAAAGTGGAAGAGCTAGTATCTAATGCTCGAAAAAGCCTTCTCCATGCGAAACTCGTTCTGGTCTTTGCCACTTCGTCGTGAAACCAAACAGAATTGAAGATGGCGGGGAAGCCAAGATTCATATCTACTGTACCTTGCTGTTCTTGTAAATGTAACGCTATGACCAAGCTCAGCTAGCGGCCTAATTTACCTTGTGTTGTCGTTTTCCGGGGTTGACGCTACTTGGTACTCGTATGGGTTGAGAGCTTGCCTAAGCTGAATTTGAGGGCTTCAAGGGTCCGGTCGGCACGATGGCTGAATGGTTGTCAAACGCTCATCATACCACCCATTTCACATTCCTGGACCTTACCATCATGCTTCGTATTGGTGGCGAAAACAGCAAATTGCCATGGCCGATAACAAGAATGCGACACCAATGAAACGAGTTTCGAGAGCTTGCACCTTTTGTAGAGCTCGTAAAAGCCGATGTGATCTGTGAGTCCCATATAGTTTGCTGTGCTTCGTCGCACGATCAATGTGTTCGGTCGGCAACTGTCATTGTGGGTCCTTATGCCTTCACACAAGCCGACCGATATACCCAACAAGCCTTACAACGGCTTCTGATCGTCGAAACGAATTGTCACAACGATAGCCGATGCAAATTGTTTTCTGTTGGCTCTTTTGTGATCGCGACTAACCTCGAAGCAGGGAAGCCAGCGGTGGACAGCCTCCGTGCAGTCGATGTTTGCGCGAAAATCGTGAATGTGTGCTAGCCAGCTCTCATCGTGGTGGCTCTCGAGTACGCAAAAAGACTGCCTCGATTGATGGTTCGGCCAGCGCGCACAATCTTACACCTATTCTGCCTGTACAGGGCAGTCGGAGTCAACCAGCGCAACCTACAGCTACTTCTGCTCCATCACTTCGGACAGCGCAAAGTCTAGACGGCACCGTCCAGAATGCGACCTTCGCAGCAGTTTCGACCTCTAACCTGGAGGATGAGCCTAGCTCAGGCGAAGACTCCTCGATAGACAACACGATACCTCGAAACCCTTCAGATGCCTGGCAGCTATTGAAGGATGTAGCAAAGGTTGAGAACGGAAATGCCGCAACCACCACCGGTGCTGTGTGGCCTATCGTCGGTCATGCTCATCTCGCCCAAGACAATGCTCAACGAGCCGCCAGGGGCTCGGGCAATATAGTGCACACTGGGATCTTGACCTACCGACTTGTTCGTGAAGGCTACCTCACTCCCGAAATCATTCGGTCATTGGTACAACGGTACTTCGAGCACTACCATTGTCACCTGCCGTTGGTTCCGAGGCAATACTTCGAGCCAGGTGCTCTTGACCGATTTGCAACAACAGAGAAACACCTCCTCACCGCCGTTCTGACTATTGCTTCCAAAGATTTGGTGGACCAGCCGCATGTCCATCAGTCTGTATCGAGGTATATGCATGATCTAGTGTCAGGTATTGCTGCCGGTCATGACTGCGAAGTTGAAGCTGTAGAGGCATTATTGCTTCTTGCGGAGTGGGAACCACCAGGCCTACGACACAACATCGAAGCAGTTGGTAGAGGCGAGGAGGACAGATCGGCATGGATGCACGTGGGCATGGCGCTTAGAACAGGTTATTTCCTGAGCCTTGATCGAACAGCATTTCGACAAGAGTCAGACGAGGAAGCTAAAGTGGATGCTCGAAAACGATTTGCATGGGCGAACTGCTACGTTTCTGATCGTCTAATCTCGGTGAGGATAGGCAGAGCTTTTTGGGCTCGTGGTCCAGGTCCCATGACTGGTCTCTCCTCCAGAGACTTCCCCACCCTCCAACCTCGTTTTGATGGTGAAGAAGATTATGGAAAAATCTTCCAGGCAACTCTCGACTTGACGCAACTTTACTCAAACGTGCACGACGTGCTGTATTCTGGCATGCGAAGCAGCAACCAGATGATGCTGATGGGTGATTATGTCAAATATGTCGACGACTTCCGCGCAGCGATAGACCGCTGGTACATGACATGGGGCAACATCTCTTGTTCAAAGCACATCAAAACGACGCTCGAGATGTCATATCAGTATTTACGACTGTACACAAATGCGTTTGTTTTTCAAGCTCAGATCTCTCAGGCAATAGCACGCAAGAAAGCAGAAACCCCGCTCCGGGAACACCTCAGACGTGTTTTTAGCAACGTCGGTTCATTGCCTGATGCTCGCTTTATATGGGGAAGTGTGGCAGCTGCGAAAGCTTTTTTGACTATCCTTGCCACCCAGATTGATCCTGTCAAGCACCTTCGTTACATGCCACTGCGGTTCTACCTGTATAGTATCTACTCGGCTGTCTTCCTCTACAAAGCACGCTCCTTTGGTGTCATGAACGAGTCTGAGCAACGACCGGTGCAAGGTCTGATCCAGCAAGTTATCGACGCCCTTCGTCAGGCATCCCTCTCAGCACAGGATCCGGGCTCACGGTATGCTCGCCTTCTGGAGCTACTATGGATGAAGCCGCTCAAGTTAGGCTATCACGTCGCTAGGGACAACATGCACTCTCCAGTAGCTCCGTCTGATGCAGGTAGTCAGCTATCTAGCACCGGCTCAATCAAGATGGACGCTGGAGGATATATGCAGTACAGTCCCGCCAACAATTTCTCGTGGCTCGATCTCGAAGCTGTTGGCGACTTCGTAGCTGGCGATCCCATGAGTGGACAGAATCTGGGAATGCTGGGACCGTTGGGTGGATTTCAAACTGGACCAGCGGGGTTCATGGCTTCAGCTGATACCATGCATTGGCAAGGACAGACTGCTGTAAGCAGCTTTCAGTTTGATCTAAACGACAATCTACTGTTCTGAAGGTCGGTAATTGAATTGAGGCCAGAAAGCCGAGAAATCATGTGCGGAGGTTTTCCTTCCCCGCGTCACTTCCACTTCGGAGAAGACGCGCCGACGGGACAACAGCGTTCACACAGATTCCTTGCGACATGCGTACTAGGATTGCCGATAACGCACCAGTGTCGACCAGGGATTCCTTCTTCATAAGCTTCAAGATCAGGATTTGCTGGATTTGAAATAGTGAACTTCGTTGTTTGCAGCAGAAGTAACAAGATGTCGATAACAGCGGACAACGAGATTAAAGGCCGGCTGGCTCTCATTACAGGTGCATCAGGAGGGTAAGTTCTGAACGGCCTTTCTCACCAACAGCACCTAATGTTAAAACAGTATCGGGGCAGGGTGTGCTCGCGATCTCTTTGCTAATGGGGCTTCCCTTGCACTTACCTATTCCTCGAACAAGGCTCCTGTCGATGCTCTAGTCGCTGAACTATCTGCTCTCGATTCCTCCCGCAAGATCTCCTCTCATAAAGTCGACATGGCATCCGACGAAGATATGACGAATTTGTACCAAGAGATCGAGCAAATACATGGGCATGGTCCTGACATCCTGATCTCCAATGCCGGACACGGCAAGCGTATACCAAATATTGTCGACATACCCATTTCAGAATGGGACTACACAATTCAAGTCAACCTGCGCGCCTCTTTTGTCCTCACCAAACTTGCTGTCCCGCACATGGCTGCTCAGAAATGGGGAAGGATAATACTGATGTCGTCCATTGCTGCAATTGGCGGAGGGATCAATGGATGCCACTATGCCGCGAGTAAAGCCGGGCTCGATGGTATGATGCGAAACCTAGCAAACAAGCTGGCCAAGGATGGAATCACGGTCAACAACGTTGCGCCGGCCATGATCGGTGAGACAGGGATGATACCTAACGCCGAGTTCTTGGTTGGTACACCAGGCGACGTGAAGAACATTCCAGTTGGAAGGCTGGGAACACCACAAGAGACGGCAAACGTAGTTACAATGTTGTGTAAAACGGGATACATGACGGGTCAAAGTTTGTTGCTTGCTGGAGGGTTAAAGTGAGAAACACACAAAGACTCTTCCTCCACGTCAGTATTGCAGACTCTCATCACCCTTTCCTCTAATATCTCCTTATGGTCCTGCTCTTCATGCTGGGTAAAGGTTGTTTCGTGTGTTTCGTTTGAGTTCACTTGCCATTCCTAAAAGATGTAATTGTGAATCGTACTGTGCAAGAATTCGAATCGATTACTACTGGGTCCCTGTAGGCTGGAAGTAAGCTATACCAATAGCGCTAACGAATTGCTAACTTGGCCTGTTCGGAATAGGTTTTGTATAAGCACATCTCACAACCCCGAATTCTGAGATTCACTCCGTTCACTCGTACAGTGACTGCCTGAGAGCAAGACTGCTACACTTGCGCATCCTCCAAATTGCTATCTTCACAATCAGCTACGGAAAACAGTAACGCAGATCTGTTGACATAATGAGGTCATCATGTACGGAGATCCAACCTTTCGAGAATGAGGCGTAGAAGGCTTGCACAACAAAACTCCTGAATGGATTTCTACATCCAGAAGTTCTGTCCTACCTAGCCATTTTTATTTCGTCTTCTTTCTTGGCACTGTCACATCTTCTTGTGACACCGCAGCTTTAAACCATGTCTAGCAACGATATCCGACGTATCCTTGTGACAGGAGCCACTGGTCAACAAGGTGGAAGCGTTGTCAAAGCGCTTCTCGCCAATCCTCCACCCTTTCCTCACGAAATTCTTGCCCTTACACGAAAGGCGAACGGTGCTTCAGCACAGAAGCTTGCCTCCAATCCGAAGGTCAAGGTCATTGAAGGAAACCTCGATGATGTTGCTGCCGTCTTTGAAGCGGCTGGTGGTCCTGGCGCAGTGTGGGGTGTCTTCTCTGTGCAAGTGCCCAGCATGAAGAAATTGAAAGAAGGCGTCGTTGATAAGGAAGTCGCACAGGGCTGCGCACTCTTCGATGCGGCCAAGGCGAATGGTGTCAAGCACTTCGTCTACAGCAGCGTGGACAGGGGCGGCGACAAGAGCTTTGAGACTCACACAAAAATACCGCATTTCATCACTAAGTGTGATGTTGAGTTGCATATTCGTGAGAAGGCACAAGCACAAAGCGACATGACTTGGACTATTCTACGACCAGTTGCATTCATGGATAACTTCCAGCCCAGCTTCTTTGGGCGGTTCTTCGCCGCTGCATGGGCGCAAATGGGGTCAAACAGGCTGCAATTGGTTGCCGTTAGAGATATTGGTGTCATGGCTGCGCAGGCATTCGCGCATTCAGAAAAGGAGGACTACAAGAACCAGGCGATTGGGTTAGCAGGCGACGAGTTAAATGAGCAGGAAGCTTCTGAGATATTCTCGCAGGTCCAAGGACGGCCAATCGTGCAGAGCTATTGGTTCATTGCGGATTTTGTCAAATGGATGATTGCTGATGTTGGCATCATGTTCAAGTGGTTTGAGGATGAGGGTTATGGGGTAGATATCGAGAAGTGCAGGAGGTTGAATCCTGACATGATGGACTTCAAAACATACTTGGTCAAGGAGAGCAAGTTCCAGTAACAGTTGGTTCCAGGAAGTTTGGATATCAAGTATGATTGAGGAAACCAGCGAAAAGAGCGAGAGGAGGTCTTGTTTCGAGTCAAGAATTGGCGCTTCCATGAAGCAAGCACTGTATATTGGAAACGATTTTAATGTATGATGAACCTGTTGTTCAGTGACTTGGCTGGTGTTTGTGATCTGAATTGTAGATGTCACGCGACACTTGAATGGCGCGGACTACCCCTGAGACTTCGCAAGAAACAGTTAAGATCCTGGCTTGATACCGAGATTCGGACACCCTCCTTTGTGCCTGATACAATACTTAACTACAGTAGTTTGGGCATACGCGCCGAACACGGCTGCAACCACTATAACGTGCCTGGAAACCGCAGAATGCCCTCGTGATTCGTGGCGGCCCTTGAGTAGCTTGACTCAGCCATAGCCGACGTGCATCTGCTGCTGAGCTACGAGCCGAGATCTACGGCGCGAAGCTTGATCACACAAGCCTCGAATGTTCCCTGGCAAGCGAGATGCAGAGGGCTGAGAGGATAACGAGATGAGAACGGATGATTGGCGGCTAACACGAATACCAATCCGTGGCGAGAAGTCAAGCACAGCCTGTGACAGCAGCGGGATGTCCCTCCTGAAACTAGCGCTAAACCGTGTTCGATGTTTACTTAGCAGACTTGGCAGACTTCTGAACCTGTCTTCTTCCAACCTTATCTCTTCCACACCCCTACCCTTTTCTATCGGCAACCAATAGAGAGTTGAGAAAACTGGCTCTTTGGAACAAGCACCCGTTGCACCATCTGGGTCGGTTGAGGAATAGTCACTTCTCAACCTTGCAGATCAGTTCGCCCATCACAGAATCCTAGGGGGTTTCCAGACAGCTGTTGCCTGGAGACAAAGATGTGGCCATCTTTTTGTCCAAATCACAAAGAAAGACATGCGACAGAGGGACTCTTTAAACAATGGTGAAGTGAAGATCAGACGTCTTGATCAAAAGGTCACAGACTGCCAGCAGTTGCAGCCACATATCTGATGATACAAGCCACCATCTGCCACGAGGCTACCACCCTGAAACGCCGACTCTGCAGCACTAGTCTTTCAATGAACCATGCTATTGTGGTCGAATCATGAGCATTGGCTCTCCTTCGTCTATTCGGTCTGTATCGGGTTGGTGTTCCTTAAATTTCCATCCTCATCGTCCTCTACCTGGTATTGGAGGCTTACCCGCACTAAGAGCCTTCGAGTTTCACAGCATCACTTGAACTTTCTTTCTATGTGCACTTGCCTACCCTGGTAGCCTCCCTCCATATGTGGCCATCATACTGTACACCTTGCAAGCGCCTTCATCCATAAGAGTCGGGAATTTTCTTGCATACTGCCGCAGAAATGACTCCAGCTTCTCCAACCTTCATTTTGTTCAAAAGGTCACTCATTTACCCGCTTTCAAAACAATACTAGAGAAATCTAGCAATGCATTGTTGATCATCTACGCATTGTTCTGAGTATAGTTTACTCTTTGTCATTCTCTACAAGGAACCCATTGTTCCACATCACTCCTTTACCATTGTTCAATTATACCATTCAGACGGGCCCGGTGCTTTATCTACTCACACTCTTTGCTTTGGTTTACGCTAGTTCGTACCACATACTTGACAACTATAACGAAATTTTCCGCCGATCGTTGAAGCCCAACGGATTTAACGAACATATATTAAGAACAGGGTCTTGCCGGTCAAGATCACTTACCACAAATCAAATTTACGACCACAATCGTACACACACATCACAAGATGCAATATCGATACAGTCTAGCACTGTTTGGCGCTCTCGTCGCCTCTGGAAATGCGCACACATGGATTGAACAGATGATGGTCATTGCGCCCAACGGCACTTTTGTTGGACAGCCTGGCTTCGCTCGAGGTAACGTTCTGCGAGGCTCTTCTGGCTTTAGTGATCCTACCATGGTCAACTTGATCCCAGGTAACGGACGGTTGATAAATGACATTCGATCTACCGACCTTATGTGCAAGGACAGTCAAACATCACAAACACAAACGAGTGGTAGCCCACGTCTTCAAGCCCCGGCCGGGGCGAATGTTGCTCTCCGATATCAAGAAAACGGTCATGTTACTCTACCACAGAACCAACCTGGGAAGCCAGATAATCGTGGAACGGTCTTTGTCTATGGCACCACACAACCATCAGCCACGGACGAATTTCTTTCCATACACAGAGTCTGGAACGCTGAAGGCACTGGAGGAGACGGTCGCGGAGTTCTTCTTTCGACACAGAATTTTGACGATGGCCAATGCTACCAAGACAATGATGGCACAATCTCTCAACAGCGACAAAAAGCCTTTCCCCACACTCCTGACGCATTGATGGGAGCGAATTTATGGTGCCAACAAGATATTCAGATCCCTACTACAGCACCATCTGGCAAGCCATATACCCTCTACTGGGTCTGGGATTGGCCAACGTTGCCAGGCACTGGAGATTTTACAAATGGCAAACAGGAGATTTACACCACATGCATGGACGTTGACATTGTGGCCGGTACCGGCATTGAAAAGAGAGCTACTGCCAATAGCTTCATCGCAGGTCAAGACCTGAACAAGGCTGCCATCGCAGCTGAGTTCTCCGACATTGCTAATCCTACAGCCGTGGTCGGTAAGTCGATTGCATTCTCAGCTGCCACGGGCGTAGCCTCGGCAACTGATACATCAGGTATGTCCTCTACTATTGCTAGCACAACTTCTGTGCCAAGTTCAATCCAAGACACAAGCTCACAGTCATCAGGCTTCTCAACCTATCTTACCGAGACAGCAACAGGAAGCGCGGCAACTGCTACGCTACCAGCTACCGCTGCTGCTACTGCCTCCAATGCGGGTACCAAAAGTGGCACACGACCAGCAGTCTCTCCAGTTGGTGCCAGTAGTACTGCCATAGCTACATCCGCTGTCGCAGGAACAAATACCAGCTCGCGACCAACAGTCTCTCCAATCGGCGCTACTGGCTCTGCCACCCGAGGCGCTCAATCGACAAACACCATCTGCGACCAAGGATTCGGATGCCACACTCGAGCAAACAACAACGGCAATACTCAAGCCGCAGCAGCATCCTCATCTGTCCCCGTGGCGGCCCCCGCAGACGCCGACAACACCGGCACTGCAGTCACCACAGCCAGACAACCACAACACACAACAACATCCGTCATCACTGCCGCCCCCTCAACAGTCACACAATTCCAGACCAACGTACACACAGTTACTCAGACTAGAATGGAGACCGTCTTCGCTAGTGGCGCATCGAAGCGTGATGAATCAACTCCAATCACCGAGTCGTCGTCGTTCCAAAGTACGTCGACACCTGAAGCCGCTGAGGCTGCATGCAGTAAAAGTCAGCCAGCATACAGATTGAGAGCAAGAAGTCCCTTCTACGTTCTACCTCCTGACGAACAGCTTGGCAACCGGTGTTAAGGCACTTGCCTTGCTCTTTCAGGGGGTCTATTGTACCTTGCACATACATAAGTGTACATACCCATCACGAAAACGAAACATAATTTGCACATATTCAAGGAGAAAAGTACATATGGAAAACCCAGAATGGGACGGGTTGTGATGCATGCATGCATGGCTTTTTTGTATTTAGTTTCTTTTCCTTCAACGATGATACCCCAGATTTTAGAGCCTGCTTACCAACGATATTGAAACATTGGTCTTCGAAAATTACCGGTAGTTTTTGGATGACTGATGCTGTGTTGTTGTTTATTGTGTTTGTCGTACTGCAATCCAAACGCCAAAAAAAAAAAAAAAAAATATTTTAAGCTACAGTACTATCTGTTTCTCTTCCTCGTCCTCTAAACTTCTATCCCAAACCCTCCTTTCAACCACTCTACTATAATTTTAACTGCACATCTCTTCCCAAACATCATGTCCATAACTCAACCACAATCGCAAACGTAGTCACAAAAACCTACATCCAGGTGTATGTGCCTGACCTAACCCAGCCTACCTTAGCATGCCCTCCTTAGGATATACTCCGTACGTACGTACCTATCTACATACCTCTCCACCATAACTACATTCCCAAACATCACCATTTCTTGTACACGAGTATATCACATCACATCACATCATGTTTCAAGTCCACAAATTACCTGCACGTACCTACTGTACTTGCCCTTGATACATGTAAGTACCTATGATTAATCTCAGTTATAATCCAACAAGCATATCATGATGTTTGAGGACTTCGCTAGCTAACTTTCAGGAATTATTTAAGTATGTAGATGCATATGCTCTGTGGTGCTGAATTGATGGTATCGATTTATACTTTGAGGAGCTATGGTAATTATGTAGACATACTCTTTGATACTGTGGAGACACTGCAGTACTTGTACAGTAGCAAGAGATTTACTAACACGAACAATACAATATCAACAAATGCCTACTTATCCTTTGTCTGTCTTCAAGCTCGTGTTCCTACTGTGGTACCCTCCAGCAACGTAATCCAAGGGTCGTGATCAAGTTGATGCTGTACATACAGTATGTATCACAGTACATGTACTGCTAGCCTCGTTCCAAAAGGACCTACACCGGGTCGAGCAGTAACAGAGTTTCATTCTCCCATTTCATAGGTATCTTCATTACAGAATGTACATACAACGTGTGCCAAATTCATCGCGTACCGCCTTGTTGCTACAGCAGACCCGTAAAAATAGTAAAACCGCCTTCAAACTCCTCCCGTTCCCAGACGCACACTGTGTACCATAGCAGACATGCCAATTCACGGAGTTTTGCTCGCAGCCGTCTTTATTCTTTCAGCACTCGTAGCTACAGTGTTGCAGGCAGTATGGCGCAGTATCCAGTATTGGTTTATTGGGACTAATCCAGGCTTGCAACATCCTGCCGTTTCCATGCTATGGCGTATTGTTGTTGAGTGTCGCTTTGCCGAACCAGTTTATTTTCTCTGGCGTTGGAGTTGCCCAGGGCTTATATATCTTTGTACGCACATCCTGTGGTGTCTCAACATCATCGAATTTGTTGACCTGCTCATCAGGTTCGTATAATGCATCTCTCAGACGCTGTGCAGCGGCAACTACTGGATGCATCACTTCAAAATCCTCAACTCCAGTGTGGTGATTAAGACTCAAGACACGTTGCTATCGCTGTCCCTGTCCCTGACCTTGTGGATTCATCATCTGTTGCATTTGTGCCATTTGTTGTTGGTATTGAGCTTGCGCCATCTGTTGCTGTGCATTTTGAATCTGCATTTGTTGTATCTGCCTAGCCTGCACATTCTGCATGTTCATGTTGTTCATGTTATTCATGGTTTGTTGCTGTTGCATCATTGCTGCATTCATATTTGTCATATTGCCCATTCCACCCATTTGGCCGGCCATATTGCCCATATTAGGATGCATTTGCCCAGCTTGTTGTTGCTGTTGCTGTTGTGCCATCATGGCCGCATTCTGCTGTGCCATCTTTTGACGTTGCTGCATCATCAGCATGGCTTGCTTCTGAGCAGCTGACTGAAGTTGTTGTTTGACATTAAGAGGAATGAGTTGTACGTTGCCACCATATTTAGGCGCTTCAGCTAACATCATGTTCTTATAGTATTGCAGATAGAGATTCTGGACTTGCGGATTCGTCACAGGTCTTTGTGGCTGTCCTTGTGGATTCTGGCCTGGTTGCTGGTTTTGCTGTTGTTGTTGTTGCATCATCTGCAGCTGCTGAATCTGTTGAGGCGACATTTGTTTCTGCATCTGAGCCTTCAGAGCTTCGTTGTACTGATGCTGGTGTTGTGGACCAGGAACAGGAGACATACTAGCATGTTGTTGCTGAGGGGTACCCTGCATTTGACGTTGCATTGCCGCTTGAGCTTGTGCCTGTTGGTGCGCTACCATCACCTGTTGAGGATTGGCATTCATACCACCATTCATCTGTTGCATTGCCATCTGGTTTTGTAGTTGCTGGCGTCGTTGCATTGCAGCAAATTGCTGAGCGTTCATACCCTGTGGCATCCCTACTTGCATTTGACCTTGCATATTGATACTGCCCATCTGAGGAGTTGCCATGGCCATGGAAGAGACAGGGCTGGCCTGGGTCATTGCATGACCTGGAGTGCCCTGCCTCATGATAGGAGTGGCATGGTTCATACCAGGAGTACTGTGAGGGATTTGTGGAGTACCATTTCTACTGGGGCCACCTTGACCACTTATCTGCCTCATCATGCCTGGTGCAGATGGATGAGCATGTTGTAGTGCTGAACCTGGTCGAGCCGGTGAGCCAGCCACACCAGACTGCGAACCATTTCTGGCCATCGGACGTGAATTGCCCATTGCAGGTGAAGAGGCGATATTGGGTGTGCCTTGTCTTACAATTGGAGATGAGGCCTGAGCTATCATTTGATTCTGCATTTGCGGTGGTATGCCGTTTGGTTGTGGACGGCTGGCCGTACTTGGCCGCTGGACATTCTGCAGGTTCTGTTGCTGTTGAGCTTGTGCAATCGCTTCTTGATTCTGACGTTGCTGAATCTGAGCGGCCTGCTGTTGCTGGCGAATAGCTTGCTCCTTACGCTGAGCGATTAGAGCTTGTTGGGCTTGTCGTCTCTTATCCTCTTCTTGATGCTGCTGTTGCTGGTTGCGACGCAGCTCATCTTCTTGTAGTTGTCGATCCTTCTCTCGCTGTTTCTTCTCAGTGATCTCCCGTTTGATGTTGTCAAGGGCATTGAATCGTTCAAAGCGAGGCTGGAAAGCGGTATTACCTGCTTGAGGATCGACACCACCAGCATTAGCAGCAGTGCCAGTCCCAAAACCACGGGCGTCCATGATGAGCATGAAGCGTTCCTGTCCTTTAGCATGTGCATCATCGGCAGCGAGTTCCGCGACAGTCCTCTTTCTGCTTCTAGGCGATGGAGGCGGCTCGTTGCACCAAGGATCAGCCAGCATTTTGTGTATCCGCTCAGCATCTTCAAGGTCTTGAGCAGGCTCGAGATATAATGGAGGTGCTGTACCGTTGATAATTTTTGCTTCGTACTCGAGGTGGTCCTTCGGGTCAATCCTTAACTTTTGCCTCTTTGGTGGTGGTGGACGTTCGGTGGTAGGGGTAGGTGGTACAGTGCCAATCGGTGTTGGTGGTTGTGCAGCTGGTTTGTTCTGTGTTTTCTTCGCCTTAGGATCAGGAGCAGTACAATCGAGCAAGAGGTCCATGTGCTTCGATAGGTTGGTAGGTCGTAGAGCTACATAGAATATCTTGGACTGGGGTCTGACTGGCTTGACAGCGTTGTTGGTGTTCTCAGATTTGACACCGTTAACTACTCCATCTTTACCCGACGCGGATCCAGGTCGTTCTTGCTTGACCGGAGAGGCCTGTTGTTCCTTGATAGGATACGGGACGCATGGAGAGGGAGTGATGAAGTGATTGTAGTTATGGATCGAAAATGGTTTCTCGTCGTCGGTAGCGCCGTGTGTACCCGAAGTATCTACGGCAGCAGTCTTGTGGTCGATAACCTTGACAACTAACCAGCCTTCGTAGAATTTGACATCGCTCTTCCTGAACTCTTCCAGCATGTCATGAGGTATTGTTTTCTTCTGTAAATGCTCGATGAAGATGCGCATCTCGGATTGATAGCTAAAACTTCCATCCTGCTGATCGAAACGAAAATATGTAGGATGCAAATGAACAATGAGGGAGGGCGGTCTGTTGCGATATTTCAGTAGGACGTGCTTCTCGGTTGGCACTGGGTCATTGTTAGCAAGATGCTTGCGCATAACTAATATGGCACAAACCGTATGGTTCTGGCGTCCAAGTAGCCTTCTTCTCCATAATCGAGTTGTCGGAAGTACTCATACGGGTCGTTAATCTCTGCAATCTACGATTTGGTCGTGCGATACCATTTATGGTGGTGCCATTGGTGACTGGAGTCGTTTGTGTCTGCGCCGAGCCAGGCAGTCTCTTGACCGCACTGGAAGGAGACGAAGAAGGTAGTCCTGCTTTCCCTGTAGCAGAATTGGTTTGTATCTGCATCGGAGGCTTCTTCATCTTGGTGGCCGTGCCTGCCGGTTTTGAAGCCACCATAGCTGCCATCCTTGTGCACCACACAACCCCTCGCGCAAATTTGCGCCTGACAGCGCCTTTTGCAGTTCTCTAATCATGCACTATGTGTTTGTCGCGATTGTAACCCCGAATCGAACGCGCGCATCGTGTAGGCGGGTGGACTTGTTGTCAGACGCTGTCAACGTCTCGAGAACGTTCAGGTCGGAGCTGGCGCAATTTCCAGGTCGCTTCGTGCAGTCCGATCGAGAATAAGTCGCACAATACAGGCTGGTGGCAGCGCAGCTACTAAAGTCCTCGACTATGGTGGTTGTACTGAGTGGTAGCGAATCAGGCCAATGACGAGGACTGCGGAGATGCCTCGAGGCCTTGCCTACGAAGTATAAACGGGGATTTATTTACGAGGCTTTGGATCTGACTAAGCGAGCTTTCTCCTTTTCGCTAAATCTCAGCCCCTTTCTGGAATACTGTTGCACAATGGCATGGTTGCCTCTGGTGCCTTTTAGTCCTTCAATCTTCATCGATTGAATGCTACAATCCGTCAACGGCTGCGAGCAAGCTTCTGAGACAAAAGACTGGTTAGTCTTAAAACTGAACTTATGCCAGGCTACCATTTAATTGTTACTCCAATGGTTTCCAACTGCTTGCACAGCCATATGTCTCGCCCAAGCCCACGGGACATATGCTCTACTGAAGGATCAGCCTTCAATGTTGTGCAAGGCTTACGAATGGTTTCAGAGTTATGAGTAAACTCAACAAAGAAAATCAAAGAAAAGCGTTGGTTCACCACAAGCCAATCCATACAGAACACGGGCGTCTCTGATGGTAGGCAGGCTGACTTTAACCAAGAAAGCTCCCATTGAAAGAACACGATGATCAGGTACTGATCTATGGGAACCCTCTCGCATATGCATGTAGCGTCCCCAATGTCTCTCTTTGAACCAGAAAGCGTATGTCCCCGTTTGCTTACAATGTTTGCTGTTGCAACGAGCATGCGGGTCTCGCGTTTGAAGCTTCGTTTGAAGCTTCGTTTGCACTGCGCAGTACAGCGCTCCAGTTCTGTGATCTTATATACTGGTAGCCTCCTGAACAACAAACTAGTTGATCAGTCCTTGTACAAAGCTACCAGTCACATTATAAGACGTTATCGTCTCACCAGATCTGTGTTGCTTCCTTGCTGCATCTTGTACTCACAAGTACCATGTCGTTTCCAGCTTCCACCCTGTGTATTGACAGCCTAGCCAGCTACTTAGCTTTGAAAAGACAGGAAAACGCACTCATTGAGCTCAGAAATGACTTGCAAAAAATTGCCGATCGTCTTGCTGAGTACGAGAACTACGCTTGGGATATGTTTCAAGATATCGAGAACGTACAAAAAGTGATCACAGAGGTGGGGACTGAAAAAGAGCTCAAAGACGGCACCATTCTGCCAATTGGTCATGTCATGACCAGTGTGGTAGATATGGAGAACATCATCGGCAGCATAGTGAAACATGAGGAACACGAAGAGGAACTCACATGTTTGCTAGATCGGAGCCTCAAGAACTTTCAGCAGGCAGGAGATTCTGAAAAGATTCAATCTGCCATCGAGAGGCTCAGAACTGAGATTTACATGGATAAATCTTTCTTCTCAAACTTTACGAAGACAGGTGTTCCATATCCCAAGAAGGACCAAGAGGAGAATATGAGAGAGGGCGAACTGCAAGAACGAAAGGAAGTCAATGATGCTTACTGGAGCAAGGTTCAGAAACTCAATCTCAACATCGGAAGGTTTGAATCGAAGCTCTCTTTGTTGAAAGACCGGAAGGAGGAGATAGACCGTGCAAACTCAAGTGATCCCAAGCACGATACAGAGATCATGGTAGATGTGTGGGGGGATCCTTTGCCAACTGGAAATGATTTCGGTGATATTGAGCAAGCTATCGGTGAGTTGATGGCATCCCACGCGGTGAAAGGTTCATGCTAAACATTCCAGCAACCACTGATACAGATGACGATGACAATGATAATGACGAACAGGAAGAGCAGAATGACAAACAAGCCGAGGGGGAAGCCAGCAGTATTGACCCTCAATCAGAGGCTACGGATGTTGATGCTCTATCAGCTTCGACCGACCAAACCGTCACTAAATTCGAAGCCCTGAAAATCCATGATCCTGCCGACAATGAAGATGATATGGTTTGATGAGCTCAGTAATCTCAGAGTGAGAGACAAATATAGCAACCATCAAGGATGAAAGCAAGGGAAGACTACTAGGCTGAAGTCTGTAGAACTCGAATCGGAATGGGTGAAGCATGCGTGTCTAGCAGGATAGTAGGATGTGGCCCAACAATGCCATATTTAATTATCGTGTCTTGTCAGAGAACACAAATCTTGTTACTGAAATGGCGCAAAATACCGTAAATGGTACTGTGAGCTTCATTAGTAACTCTCCTAATATCAGAGATAGCAGTTTCATTGGAAGATCATCAAAGACAAAATTTAAGATAATGGTTTGACTTGTTTGCACTTATTGTGGACCGAGTACGGTCTAGCGGCTTGGCCCTGCCGCACTTGCTGAACGCCCACCACCTATGCACAAGTTACGATTCTCATTCTCGATCTTTGACATTCTTAATCAAATTCCTAATCAACATGGTCAGTACTCCTCCCCGTGCTCGAGCGCATCTAGACCAGCCGTGATATTCTTTCCGATCTCGGCCTCAGAATGCACAAGACGAAAAGCATTGAACGAAAATTCTAACGTCATTCATAGGCGCCATCAGCAACCGGCGGCAAGAAGCAAAAGAAGAAGTGGTCGAAGGGAAAGGGTATGTCAATACCGAAGTCATGAATGACAATGCGATGAGCGAAAGATCATTGGACTAACAGATCTGAAATACAGTCAAGGACAAGGCCAACCACGCAGTCATCCTCGATAAAGCCACTTCCGACAAGTTGAACAAGGATGTCCAATCATACAAATTAATCACAGTCGCCGTCATGGTCGATCGATTGAAGATCAATGGTTCGCTCGCACGTCACGCACTCGCAGATTTGGAACAGAGAGGCGTGGTAAAGAGAGTCGTATCGCACTCATCTGGCAACATCTACACAAGAGCCAATGCTGGTGGTGATTAGATTTGATTCAAACGTGGATGCACAGCAGTTCGATGAAGTGATGATTTGGTACAGCTGGTCGGGAATGGACGCGAAATAGCATGATATGCCGACACAACATTGAGGCAGGGCGGAAATTGCTTAGTATAGCCTCGGTGCAGCTACGAACAAATACAAGATGATGCATTACAATTCAAAACTTACTCATACGTTGACCACATGACAAGTCAAGAATCAAAACATCTCGCACTGCAACAATCAAATCATCATAAATTGCAATTCACACTATCGTAGTTCCCTACTGCACAGGCTTCCCCGGCGCCTCCTTCGCCCTATTGACATTCATATTCTTCCTCTTAGGCCTCCCCTTCTGCGCAGCAACACACAACGTAGGCACCGGTCCACTCGCCTCCCTCTCACTTCCCACCACGCTCCCAACCCTAAAGTACTTCGTACTACCCCCATAAAACCGCTCCCACTTCTCCACCTCCTCCCTAACTTTCTTCCTCGCCAACCTCCGCTCCCGTTCCGCACGTATCTTCCGCTCACTATTCCCAATAACCTCTTCCTCATCCTCAACAGGCAAATAAACCTCCTCCGCTCCCCTCAAATCCCCCGTCCGATCCTCCATAAAACAGCCCGTCACAAACGCCCTCGTCGCATCATACCCCGCGAACGCATGGTACGAGCCGCCTGGCCCGTATGTCTGTCGGCCGGCACTAACGTCGAATATCGTGCCATTCACAGCGAGATAGATTGGGAGACTGGGGTCTGTGCCGTTGTAGAGCGCTAGTTCGGATGGTGTGAGGTTTACGGGGCCGCGGAGGTAGTGCTTTATCTGTGTGGGGGAGGTGAACCACGGACGGGGGAGGTTGAAGATGAGTGAGGTGCCGGAGGTTAGGTAGTATGATGAGGCGGCTGTGACGAGGAGGAGGGTTAGGAGGATGCGGAGGATATCTAGTGTGCTGATTGTTGTGGGGGAGTCGTCAGAGGTTTCTGTGTTTGGCCTTGGGCGTTTGAAGGAGGGGGGAGGGGAGGTGTTTGGTTTGCGCTGGCGGATGTCTGTGTTCATTTTCTGTGATGGTGGGAACTCGGGTTGTTTGGTGATTCATGTGGAAGTGTTGGCTACGGTAACATCGAAAATACGTAGCTGTCCACTCGTTAACCAGGACAAGTGGAATAAGTCCTGTGTACGAATTGCCGGCACTGGGTTTTGTTATTCTGTGTTTCGGTGTGATGCTTGTTAAATGTGAATTGATGGCTGAAATGTGGAGTGAAGATGCCTGGCGTGCTTTCTCGTGGGTTTGTGGTTAGCATTATTCTCAGCCTCACAAAACCGGTCGAAGAACAGTCCCTTTGTGGTTCAACATAGTAGTATGTCACGGATAATCGATTGCTTTATGTTCAGGGCAGTATAGAAGAACAGGGTTACCAACGACCCGCTTCGTGATCTTGCGTGGTCTATACCAGTCTATGTGGTCTGTAGAGGTGTTATGTACGCGCTTTTCTATGTATGAGCCCGTATGCTATCGCATGCCGTGGCATTTTCATGTATATCTACATCAATCATGCATATGCGACTTCATTCCTCAGCGTGCCAATCTCGGAGATAGATACCTCCATCACATTTCCGGGCTTAAGGTATCGCGGAGGCTTCATGCCGAATCCCACACCTACATCAATATCAGTACAGGAAACCATTAAGCAGCAGAATAGTGTTTCATGGCACGGGTATGCCAGATGAAAAGCCACATCAAAGGGCTGTGGACCGGACGACAAAGAACTTACCACCAGGCGTCCCAGTCATAATTATGCTTCCTTTCTGCAACGTCGTGCCTTGACTTAGATAGTGAATCAAATAAGCACAGTCAAATAGGAGGTCAGAGACACTCTCATCCTGTCTCGTCTCGCCGTCGACAATGGTTTTCAATTGCAGCACTTTCGGGTCCGGAATCAGGGACGAGGACACCAGGCACGGTCCGACAGGTGCGTAAGTGTCGAAGCCCTTAGAGAAACCCCATTGCGGGACTCGGCCGGCTAGTTCTGGGTCTCGTTGCAATTTGCGTGAAGAGACATCGTTGCCGGCTGTGTATGCGCCTACATAGTCGAGTGCGGATTCAAGAGGGACGTCTTTTGCGTCACGGCCCATGACTATGCACTGAAACGGAAGGGTATTGTGTTAGTAGGTGGATTTCTTGCCCTGGAGAAGGGAAAGGTGTCGGGAGGACGAGCTAGTTTAACATACCAGTTCTCCTTCGTAGTCCGCCTGGTCATCTTGTGCGATCTTAGGGATGACGACCTTGTCATTGTGGCCTGTTAATGCTGGGACGGCCTTGAAGAAAATGAATGGGTACGGTGGAGGTGCTCGTCCTGCTTCCTTGACTAGATTTCATCTCAGTACATGTTACGCCTGTGCTCGGGTGATAGAGGCGTGGTATGGCGGTCAGGATCTTTCCGTGAACTTACTGTGTTTTGCATAGTTCAAGCCAACACATCGTATGATCGGAACATCGCTGGGTGTCAGTGGTCCAAGTATCTTCTTCACGGTGACGGTCTCATCTTTGACGACTGTCTTGCCTGTGGTATCGAATAGATCATCACCGACTATGACCTTGGCTTGTAGTTTGTCAGACTCGGATGTGTGACCAAGATCGAAGTCTTTGTGTGGAAGAACTGGTTGACCGAGGAGAGTGCGGCCGTCGGTAGCGACGAATCGAATCGCGCGGTCCCAAGCAACTTTCATTTCTATATAGTTCAAGATGTGATGTGCTTGATTCAATTTGTTGTTGCGGAGTCAGTCAATATCGTGCAATACGAAATATATTTACTGAATGTTTGGAATCGAAATATCTGGAGAATTCGATAGATCTAGATCGGGACATTGTCAAGTTACGTTTTGTGGAGATTCACGGTGCGGTTCAATTATCCTGGCATCCAAAGATCGAGATCATACATCACATATGTCAGCAGCGCCGTCTTGCTTCTGGGGTTGATGGATCTTTGTTTGTGTGAAGATGATCTATACTAGCTCACGCCTTTGGATTTGCAATGGTTATAACACTTACCTCTGCTTGCTGTTAGCACACATTAGTATCGATATACTGGGCGTATGTCCTCGACAATCTCAGTCTGACCATATACAGAGGTGGATAACAACCTCAAACTAGTGGTATCTACACTAATTGAGTTGGTAGGTGGGTAGGCTTTTCACGGCAGCTCAGTGTGGTAGTATGGTACAGTCATCTATAAGGTGGCTCTGATACTTCGATGTTGGCACGCATACCCGAGTACCTAAGGTCAGATCTTCCTGAACGCGTTTTTGCAAGATTACGTAGGTTTAACGCTACCTGCAGATAACGCTGCTCGGTACTATAAAAAAGGTGTATTCGGTTGATGCTACTAGTAACACCTGCTACATCGCCACTAAAGGTACAGAACCAGTGGTACCTCGAACCCAATCCGGATGCCTAGGTAGCTAGGTAGGTACGGTACCCAATCATGATCGTGAGCACATTCTATTGTATATGTGACTCATGTGTGTACCTGAGTCTTCAGATGACTGGGCAAGAGCAAGGTCTGCTGGTGTCTGCTTCCGTAAGATCACAGCTGCACCCAGGTAGGTGCATATATATCTACGTACCTCATCAGCCCCTCGAGTCTTCTTGCTCCTCTTACAAGTTTCATACGCTACTACACATCCAATCTGCATACACAATGCCTTCCAGAATCACCCCGACAGAGCAGCTTCTGCAGCAGATCAACGACAACGAACAGAATCTACCTCAACCTCTCGACTCCGTCATTGAATACACACAAAGAGAACTCGAGTCCAGACGCCAATGGGCAAAAATATACATCTCCACTCGAATCCTCACACCATTCACAAGCGCAATACTAACACAATATACTAACGCCATAACCTTCGCGCTGTATACATGCTTATCCGAAACACAGCGCACACCCATAAAAGACCGTGTTCGGGCCTGGGATATCAAGTTCCAAGAGTACGGCAGCTTAGAACTGTTGCAATTGTCAGATGATGATGATGACAGGTTGACGGAGTATATCGTCATGGCGCGGGAACTCGTTATATATCAGAAACTGCAGCGGTATTGTGGTTATTATGCTCGCTTTCATCAGCTGGTTAAGGACACGATTGAGACACGGTTACCGGAATGTGAATCCACTGTTGAACTCCGGGAATTCTGGACCGGGATATGGGAGGAGGACGGATTGAAAGACGAAGTCAAGCGCGAGGCTGAGATGCGTGAGACTGGAGAGGGAATTGCGTATGAGCAATTACCGACCATGCTTACGTTGGGACAGGTGGCGAATCTGACAGGTTTTGAGTATGATAAGCTCTTGCTCGCGATTACAAATTTCGTTCAGCGTGATACGGCGTTCCATGGCGATCTGAATCAGTATATCCAAAACGGTAAGGGTCACCAGCTCTGCGAGTTAGTCTTCAACGACCTTCAAGACCTCGATGCGATCCTCTTTGCAAATCCTGCCGACGAGGCGGCGCTGGATACCAGGAACGTCGTCAAGATGTTCAAAGCGCAATATATCAATGACAACGGCTTTCCTGAAAACGTGGGATTGTGGGGCTCGAACGAGATCTTCATGCAACTGTATAGAGATGCTCTGGCTAGAAGGGCGGCTAATGGCGAAGCTGAGGAGGAACCGGCGGCGGCGGTGGAGGAGAAGAAGGTGGAGGGATTTTATGAGAAACTTAGGCGGTTCGAGAAGCTTACCAATGAGTTGGCTGCATATTCTAAACTTTGAGAGGAGGTTGTAACAATGAACATGGATCAGCTTCACGAGGGTTTTGAGGAAGGAGGCGCCCAGTTTCCCTGTCTGACTGTGTTCGCTGCTTCCTGAGTGTAATGCATGCGGGATGGTTTACTTGTTGATTTCAACGAATTGTTGAATGGGGATAGCACCTTCCTGTCCAAGATGTTTCGGTACAGTACCTGCAACCATAAACTTGAACTCTAGAAAATCAATGGCTGCGCATCACGTAGACTAACAATCCAAATATATACCATAACCTATAGTTAGAACAGTACGCTAATATGAATACACAAAAGCCGGGTTCTGACGATCAGTAACAACAGTCTGATCATCAAACTCCTCCGCAGCAGTATGCTGCCTAGCCACCTCATCCAACTGCGCCTGTCGTGTCTTAACAGCGCTCCTATTCCTCGCTCCATATAACAACCTCAAACACACCGAAACAACCATCGCTCCACCCGCAACACCAAAGATCGTAATCTTAGCAGGAAGATAACCAGGCGCATCCTTCGCCTGAAAAGTCTGCGGGCCAATGATATTCGCAATGCCGAAAGCGCCCGCAATAATCGCGTTCGCGGCGACACGCTTCGTGTATCCGGCTGTGTTGGCGCCGACCCACGAGAATATGATGGCTAGTGGTGCGACGATGAAGTTGATCATATAGATGCCCGCGAGCTTGCCGGCGACGTTGTGGTTGGCGACGAAGGACATTAGACCTGCGCCGATGACGGTGGGGATGAGGAGTAGGATGATGCTTAGCCAGCGGGGGAAGCCCTTGAGGATGCTGTACGTGCTGAGTAGGGTAGACAGGATGCTGATGATGCCTGAGGGCAAGTTCAATAATGCAGACTGTTTTGAATTATATCCGAATCCTTTGATTACTGTGGCGGAAAAGGTGGTGATGATACCACTCGGGATGACGATTAGGATGGTGAGGACCACCAGGAGCCAGATCTGGATGTCCTTGAGAACTTCGCCTAGTGCGCTGCGGCGGAAGACTTTCGCACCATTGCCTCCTTGGTCGAGAGCCAGTTTGACGTGAATTGCCGTCTTTTCTTCGGCAGTGAGAAACTTGGCGTTGTCGAGATTGTCGGGAAGGAAGAAGAGAACGATGAAGGCGATACACACATTAAAGAGGCCGACAGCAAGCATCATGATTCTCCATCCGCCAAACACAGCTCCTTTTGCGCCATGCTGTGCACCGTACGAGATGAGACCACCAATGATTTGACCCATTCCCAAACCGCAGTACCAGAAGCCGTAACGAGGGCCTGCCTCGCGTTTAGTGTACCATTGAGAAGTCAGTAGGACCAATGCTGGAGAGATGACAGCCTCGAAGCATCCCAAGAGGATTCGAACGCAGAGCATACCGGAAAAGTTGTGCACAGCGGAAGAACAGGCAATAGTGATGCCCCAGAATAGGATGTTGGTGCCCAAGACCTTTGCTAAAGGGAACTTTTGGAGTAGATATCCTTGCGGGAATTCGGCAAGAGCATAGGCAATGAAGAAGCCGGTTGCTAGCCATGAGAAGTCTTGACCCTTCAACTTGAGATCGGTGGCGAGGCCCATGACGTTGGCGTAGTTGATGACGACTTTGTCGAGAAACTGCAAAAAGTAACACATAAACATAATCGGAACAATGCGCCAGTCAATCTTGCGCAGGAGTCGGGCATTGTGAGTATTAACTTCTACCACAGCAGAAGTCGCCTGGGTGACCGATGTCTCGAGGTGTTTGACTGTAGCCATGTGGATAGAGCTCTTGCTGACTTCTTGTGCAGATTCCATAGTACATGTATAAGTGGTATGATGTTCGAGGAGGTCGAGGCTGTGGTGTAGACCTGGTCTTTTGATGTGCCGTGCTATAGTAATGCCGTAATGTCCCGGCAGTAGCCCAGTGTGAGCAACAAAGAGGTCGTATGGGTAGTATCTGCTTTCCAAAGAAGTGACCCGATGTGATGGACTTGCACAAACGTCTTAACATGTATACACCTTCACAGAGCAACATCCATCCAAATCGCTATCAAGCATCGATGAGATCCACTCTTATCATTGGAGTATGTGGAGCTAAACTTTGCGGGGACGAGAGCTAACTCAGCAAAGGTAAAATGTGACCTAATTAATCGAACCCATTTTCGCTGCTGCAACCGTCGGAAATCGTTCAGGCGTTTTCATTCGTGCCGGCGCATCCCTTGTTGAGGCTGATTCGGTGACCTCTCCACTCAAAAGAAGACACTCCGCCGCAAAATCATTCTGCGCTTTCCCGTCGCATAACGATTCATTGCTCGTAATCTGCGTTCGCCACAGTCGTTCCATGCTAGACGTGACCATATTGTTGCAAAGTCAGGTTTGTGCGAGGTGGCATGGAGTGCTAATTCAGTAAAGGGTCCAGACGCGGGTGCCACTAAAGGATAACTGATATATTATCAGATAGATCGTTGTCTATTCAAGGCATAGATAGTTGCATTCACAACCCAGCTCAATTAGCACTCCGGTGGTCATCATATTGACTAGGACGAGACAATTCTTGGGTCCATAAAATAACGAGTCAGCAAGATGCCCAGCTTAGTCACGCAAGACCAAGGCCACAACATTGGCGACGAGAACGCCCTTGACATCGCCATCATCGGATCTGGCCTTGGAGGACTCAGCGCTGCTGTCGCTCTCCGTCGCGCTGGCCACAACGTCACCATATATGAGCGGTACGACTTTGGTGGCGAAGTTGGCGCATCACTGTCAGTGGCATCAAATGGATCCAAACTGTTGGAGGAATGGAAAGTTGACATTAAGGCGGCAAAACCAGTCATCCTGAAATCGTTGATTCGGCACGATTGGTCGACTGGTGAGGTCTTCGGTACCTACGACCTTGGCGACTACCGGGAGAGGTTTGGAACCGATTACAACAACTTCCACCGTATCGATCTGCATAAACTGCTGAAAGAAACTGCCGTACAGTCGTCGGGGGAAGGAAAGCCATGCACTCTAGCGGTCTGGCACAAGGCCATCGATTTGAACCTCGAAGAAGGCACCATTACATTTGAGAATGGTAAAACTGCAAAGGCCGATGTTGTCATCTGTGCAGATGGTATTCGATCTGTGCTGCGCCCTCAATTTGGTTTCGAGCCTCAATTTACTGCCTCGACATCGTGCTGCTACCGTTGTATCATCTCTGCTGACAGATTACGTGAGCTCGGCCTGGAGGAATTCTTGCACAACAACGCCATCGAATTCTGGGGTGGGTACGGTATCGACAAAGTCGTTCTGTCAGCTTGCTCTGACAATAACGTCGTCTCCTGCTACTGCTTCTATCCTGCAGAGCGCAACAATCTCAAAGAAGATGGCTGGAACATCTCCACAACTCCGGAGAATCTGGTCGACACTTTCCCTGGCCTCGACCCCAAGCTCCGCACACTCTTCATGAATGCTGAAGATATCAAGATGTGGCGGTTGTACATGCACGATCCCTATCCAACCTGGATCAAAGGCAGGTGTGCTCTGTTGGGTGATGCTGCTCATCCAATGTTGCCCGATCAATCTCAAGGAGCATGTATGGCCATGGAAGACGCTGGCGCAATGGGAATCGTTTTCAGTAACAAGTACTCCGATCTGAGCATAGCAGACAAGCTGAAGCTGTACCAGATGACACGTAAGGAACGTGCAACCAGATTGCAGCAGGCCAGCTTCAGAGCGAGAACAGATTTGAGCGAAAGAATCGGTTGGAGTACCGCAGAAGATCGGCCAGGCAAGTTGACTATTGAAGAGGTTTGTGGTTATGACATGCATGCCCATATTGCAGAGTTAAAAGAACGATTGTGAGCTTGGGGATGCTTTGGAATTGGAGGCGGCGTCTGTTTGGGTTTGAGCAGCAGTATGAGCCGTCGAGGCCTTGCGGTCGGCGCTAGAGCGCTAGAGTTTGTTGTTGCATAGCTCATGAGAGCCATGAATTTAGAGCCAAACGTCAGAGTAACGCGAGACCTGGTATTTCGTAATAGCGAATTGATGCCCAATTTACATCTACCTCTGTCCCTTCACATTCCTTTCTTCGCTTCCAGACTGTCTGTACCAGTTCGTGGGCGGTATGAATGTATTGAAAACCGAGCGTCCGCTCCATTATGAGCAGTCTATCTTGAATAATTAGCTTTTCGTTGTCCGTCTGACAGGAACTCCCCGTGAGAATCAATGGAAACAAAAGACAATTCTCGAGGGGACTGCCGTAACGGATCTCCTGGATTGCTTCAAGGATTCTGCCAACACATTCACGCACTTTGTGGTGCTGAAGAGAATAGCCCTCGACGATTTGATGCAGGCGAAGGCGGAGAGCTTGTTCGAATGCGATGGTTGCATACTGTGCCTGTGCCTCTTCTTCGGACGTCCCTTGTGATCTTAACACTGACAAGTCTACCACATTGTTGAGGCTCCATTGATCTATCTCATTTTCCAAAATGTCGGCTGAAGCTCGAAACATTTTTTCGAAAACGGGATCCTCCCTGAATTTGCGCTGGTAAGCCAAACCATTCAACTTGTCCACAAACCGAAAGAGCTGTTTAGGAACTCCGTATAGCGCCTCTTCGTCGCTGCAACTGTTCGGCGGTGACAACCCTTGATCGCAAGTACTACCCTCAATCGGGGTTTCGAACAGTGGAGGATGACATGTGGAAATTGTGGTAGCAGAATCGAGGTAATGATACAATTGGCGATAAAAGGTTCGAAAATCGACGGTATCACGCCCTTCAAATCCCTGATCGATCGTTGCAAGTAGTCGGCGTGCTCCATTCAGGTGGTACTGCCAGTGAGACGATGTGCCATCAAAGAGTTCGATCATGCAGAGCATGAGAGTAGCGACGAGTGCGATGTCAGCTGAGTCAGTGTCGAGCTGAGGCAGCAGCTTTCCCAGTGACTGAAGGACTAACGGTTATCAGTAAAGGCAAAGAGAACGGGTACCTTGACTGACCGCATGTTTGATGTATGGTGCCACGTTTCCACATACTGGGTTGCATCTTTTTCCAGTGGCTTGCACTAAGAGCAAGAACAGAATTCATCACTAATTGATTTGAGAAGGCTAGTGGTAGTATCTTTGTGAGATAAGGATTCGAAATTCGATCAGTACGCTTGGACAGAACACCGGCCACTACTTTCATGTAATGGTTCAGTAATGATTTGTCTTCTTGGGAGTGGATACCAGGGGCAGCAGAAAGCATAACCATTTGTAGACCATTGTTCACTGCGGGTGTGCCTCCACATTGTGACGGTGGTAATGCCAGATGTGGTTGCGAAAATTGTGGCCATGTGTCGTGCGAGTCGCTCCAAGAGATACAATCGTTCATGTCGTTGTGCATATCTTGTTCGTGGTCGTTGGTCGTCCGGCTTGCTTGTGGAGTCGTGTAGGGAATTGTAGCCTCGGCTGAAGGCTGAGAGGTTGATGAAGCTGATGAGCCACTGTGTTTTCGTGGACGAGGAGTTGAATATTCGCACTCGAGACACAGCCGTCGACAATCCGAGCATCGTGGCCTGGCCTCATCACACTTCCTTCTTCGCTTCTTACAGGTAAGGCAGCCGGTGTGTGTCCTTGTCAGATTGACAGGCTTGGTAAGCGTAATAGTCGTCCGGTCGGCATTGTCCCCTACTCTTGGCTCACAAGGGGTGCCGAGACGTTTGCAACGAGCACATGGGGTTGCACCATCACAAACCTGCTTGATTGCTGCACAGCGGGCGCAGACCATGCGTCGGTCCATCTGCACTCCCGTGTTGTAGAAGCCGAGGGCATAGTCATGCGGTCTAACACCCAGCCGTGGTATGAGATAGTGTCACCACCGTGAAATGTTTTGCGTGGGTACGATGATCGAGGTAGGTAGATTTGTACATATAACTTATCGTTGAAATTGTCCAAGTTACAGAGGCCCAGCGCCAATCTGCACCCTAGTCTGTCACGTGTCACCCCGACTGTGGGGGAATGTCAAGTATGCAGGGATTCGTGACCAAGCAGAGGCAGGCACGAAGTTTGCTCGCATATGTACAGTAGATCTAATTTTCAATTTGGTCGTGGCAATGTGAACATATCATTCTAGCTGGAGAGTGGTAATCTACATTGGACATTGATATAATTACAGTACTTATCACATCCCAGTACCATATCATTCATGCGCCACCCGTATTTCCTTACAAGTCATGTCAATGAACTGCGAGGCCTGCCACAAAGCACCATCCATATGCATGAAGGGATGGGGTACGCCGGGGAAGCGTTTCATAACCACCTCAACCCCATTTTCGACCAGTTTCATTGCATATGCTTCTCCTTCATCGCGCAGAGGATCTGCTCCAGCAGTGTAAATGACCGTCTTTGCAAGATCCTTGAAATTGGGGGCGTCCAACAGATTCTTGACCCATCCAATCTGTTCTCTTTGTTGTTTTGCTACCGTCGGATCCTCGGACAAGGACGACCACTTGAGCTTATCGAACCACGCTAGCCGGGCCCAGTTTAAGGTCGGGGCAAACTCGTTCTCTTGCATCGATTTGAACGGCGACTCAGCGGCGGATGAGTATTGTGCAAGATCATCGATTGTAGGTGTGCCAGCAGCGATCAGCCTCAAAGGGATTCCAGCATCACGCGACCAGTGAGCGCATACCAGCGCAATATTAGCACCAGCTGATACACCTCCCAAAGATATGCTGTCCGGTTTGATGTTGAACTCCTGGGCTCCATTGCTATGAATGTACTTGATCGCGGCGAACGAATCCTTTACGCCAGTAGGGAAAACATTTTCGGGTACCAGCCTGTAGGCAACATCAATTACTGCAACATTTGCTTTCTTGCAGATGTGTTTGCAGATGTGTGCTTCAGTGTCCAGATCTCCCAAGCCCCAACCTCCACCATGAAAGTCAATGTGAACAGGCCACGGTCCCTTTGAGGATGGTTCATAGACTCGTACATCCAGCTCGGTACCGTCTTCTGCTGGTATCTTCGCATCGTAGATACGTCCAACATCCGGCGCTGGACCAGTACCATAGGAGTATAGAACGGAGTATTTAGAGCGGAGGAAGGCCAAGTCAATGGGCCTGTTGGGAGTGTTAGCCACATGTTTGTCGTAGAGCTGGACGAAAGTAGGATCAAGTCGATCTAGCATATCTGGGTGTATGGGGTTGAGGGCTTCATGATGTCCCTGCCCATTGCTGGACTGTGCAGATGTCATGCTGTACTCGAGAATTTGTTGTGCAAGGGGATCGTATTGACGAGAGTAGCAGTTGTGGTTTCGTATTGACTAAAGGAAAAGCTCTGCTTCACAATATCTATCAGTATTAGTTGCGCGACAACAGTTCACAAAGTGTTGCCAGACAATGGCATCAGTGGCATTCCACCGGCCGGGTTACTCGATGCAAGAGTTCATTATCTCCGACTGAATGCAACCCGTGCAACGCGTCGGATAGGGAATGAACTGGTATAGCGTGTGAGTAAGAGTGAGCACTCCTTGACTGCCACTTGTACGGAATGGAAGCAGCAAATTTGCGACGGCTGCATGCTGTTAGACAAGCGATTGGTCTCATGCAGTAGAAGACTTTGACGTTGTCCACTGTATCGCGTAACGTGCATCAACGCTAACGATAGCATCGATACCTGTCACGCTAACCTAGATGGGAGGTGCTGCTCGAACAATTCATGTCTTCGGGTATCAGTTCTTTCACTACCACTCAACCGAGATTATGATGACCGATACATGCAGGTGACCAGCATCGACAGAGAGAGACATTTCTCTACCTATCAATTGTGATTGCTCGTCGTGAATGAGCGTGAGAGAACTGTCCAGTTCCCACTAATAAATGGTACTTGACCGGCATTGTACCAGACCACTCTCGAGTATAGAAGGACTAACCCTCGTTAACCTGCATCTTGGAAGCATGCATTGCGAGCTAACCTGTCTAGGCACTTAACATACAACGCTTGTGCTATTATGTGATGGTCGTTATCATTGTTCATTGCTTATAATTCTTGCGCCTCACAACATTCATGTAAGGTAGGATCACAACGCCTACGACAGTTTGAAATCATCCTACTACGTGTATCACATTTTTGTGTCGACTTGCATCTATTCTCTCCAACCGTGGCACGCTTTACTGTACCACCATGGGCGATATGAATGTGTTGATCATCGGCGCCGGAATTGTAGGGCTATCATTGGCTCATGGTCTCAAAAGAGTACAGAAGCATCCCATACCGAACGTCAGCCGCTAACACACCAGCAGGCAGGAATTCCTTTTCGGGTATTCGAACGTGATGAGAGCCTTTCAGCTCGAAGTCAAGGCTGGGCCATTACGATCCACTGGGCATTACCCTACCTCAAAGGTCTGGTTGGACCGGAAGTGCTCAAAGCCGTAGACTCGGTCCAGGTAGATCCTGCTGTTGGCCGCAACGACAACGGCAACTTTCTCTTTCTCAACCTCGCCACTGGTGAAACCAAATATCGTATTCCACCAGCAGAGAGACGACGGGTTAACCGAGAAAAGCTACGTGGTCTACTTCTGAAAGACGTAGCGGATCATGTTCAGTGGTCAAAACGCCTGACCAGTGTCGAGCCCACCGAAAGGGGCATCAAGGTGGTCTTCGAGGACGGGACGTCAGCTACAGGCTCTCTCGTTGTCGGTTGCGAAGGTAGCAATTCAGTCGTCCGCAAGTCTCTTTGTCCCAACAATTACCGTAACGAACAGCTGCCTATCCGATTTTTGGGAGCCGGCATTGACATGACACCTCAACAAGTGAGCCCGTTACGGTCACTCGATCCACTACTGTTCCAGGGCTGTCACCCAGATACCGGTTGCTTTTTGTGGGTATCAATGCTCGAAGTCCCCGAAATTAACGGCACAGCTGGCACCGACCATGAGAGATACCGAGTTCAAATCAATCTATCTTGGCCTGTTAGAACGGCGGATGACGAGGTCAAATCTTCACCAACTGAGCAGATTCGTGATATGAAGCGTCGAGCCGCCGTGTTCGCACCAGTGCTCAGGGATGCTGTGCAATTGATTCCAGAGAGTGCAGAAATTCTCGAGATCAAGCTCGCTGACTGGCCATGTCCCAGTTGGGATAACTATGGTGCTAAGGCAACTCTGCTCGGTGATGCAGCTCATGCAATGACTATGTATCGCGGGGAGGCCGCTAATCACGGCTTGCTCGATGCATTCAATTTGTACCATGCCCTTGAACGAATACACAAAGGCGAACAAACTCAAGATGAAGCGATCAATCAATTTGAAGAGGAGATGAGAACAAGGACAAGTCGCGCTGTACTCATGAGTCGACAGGCATGTTACGACGCTCACGACTGGGAAAGACTTGATGAAAACTCAGCCGTCTTGGCGAAGAGGGCAATTACTGTAACTTAATAGGTACATACTATATGAAATGAAACAAATCTGTCCACAACGCGAGTAACAGAGGCTGGGCGTCAGAGCGGACTCGGAGTCGCTGAGTCATGGCGGACTTTATCTTTCCTGCCTGGGGTACCCATGTAGGGAGTGAACAAGCGTGTCGGGTCCAACAGCATGTTGTCTGCGTACATTTGCCAGATCGGGTCCACTAATTATCAATTTCGTACGATATTAAGGCGCTCGTCCCGCCAGACCTGGTCCATGATGGTTTGCGACGGCTGCTTGTGTATCCACCTGATTCGGATTAACCACGTTTCCGACCATCTATCCGTATCCGTTCCTTGCTCCATCAGCTGCCGTCAGAACCTGAAATGTGGTTACAGTAGATTGTATAGTCGAATCTCATACTGTGAACCGAGGGGACATGTTCTAGCGCATAGCGAGCATGAAACATTGATTGCACTAGTGCTTCCAAAACAAAGTGCCCAGGCTCTGGTACAGCAGTATTCATAGCAGACATCCGACGGAGCCAAGCCGAGAACATGGTGACTTGGATACGAGGAGAGCGAGAGCGGCTCGGTTGAGATCTTGCTCGGTCTCGATTCTCGGACCACTTCTTTATGTTCTGATAATAGTGGCACTACCCGGAGCAACAGCTGACAACTTGCTTGTCACATCAGTCAATACTAGCCAAGCTTGGTTGTTCGAGACCTGCCCTTTACTACATTCCTGACGACCTTGGTCTGTGGTAGCAACAATCTACATTGACGTCTAACAGGATCCCTTCCAACCAGATATATCTGAGCCAACATGCCTCATGCAAACCCTTCACCAATCGACCCGCCCTCTAAAGTCGTCATCACGGGCGCCAATGGTTTTATTGGATGCCATGCCACCTCTATGCTTCTGAAACGTGGATACGATGTTATCGCCGTGGTCCGATCGCAAGGGAAAGCAGATCTCGTGCAACAAATGCACTCCAAGACCACTCCTGAGTGCGACCATCTCCTGACCACCGCCATTATTCCCGATATCACAAGTCAGGAGGCGTTTACCTCTCTTTTTGAGGCCCATCGACCCGCTGCCATCCTCCACCTTGCAAGTCCGTTTACGTACGCGACCACCAACTTTGAGGAGGATCTTCTCAAGCCTGCAGTCCGTGGAACCGAAGCTGTTCTGCAGGCGGCCGCCCAGACCCCGTCCGTTCACCGCATCGTCCAAACGAACAGTTTCGCTTGCATTTATGATGCTGCAAAGGGACCTCGACCCGGCTACACCTACACATCCAAGGACTGGTGTCCATTGAACTACGAAGATGGTGTAAAAGCGCCGAATGCACCAACCGCCTACCGCGCGAGTAAGGCTGTTGCAGAGAAGACGGCTTGGAAGTTCGTGGAAACCCCAAGAGAGTTTGATCTTGTAAGCTTGTGTCCAGCCATGGTCTTTGGTCCTTTCTTGGAGGGGGCACTTCCAGGAAGCCTCAAGGAGCTGAATACTAGCAACCAATTAGTCTGGGATGTCGTTTCAGCGGGCGAGCAGGGTAGTGTGCCTCCAACAAAAGGACCTGTCTGGATTGATGTACGGGATGTCGCCGAAGCACACGTCAAGGCATTGGAGGACCCATCGTTGGGAGGGACGAGGAAGATGCTTGCCAAAGGCGTCTATTGCAGCCAGGAGATCGCTGATGTTGCGAGATCGGTTGCTCCTAAGCAGCAACACCGCATCCCAATCGGCGAGCCAGGCTCGAGAGCCGCGGATACTCATTTCGCTGTTGACGCGAGTGCTGAAGAGAAGCAATTCGGGCCAAAGTGGAGGACACTGGAAGAGACATTGGGTGATCTTTTGCCGCAGCTCTATCAAATTGAGGCCAACGCGTAAATGATGAGATCTGTTCGTGCTTTACATACTTGGACTGTACTCAATGAAGACGATAATCATTGCTGATAACATAAATTCACACTTCTCACGAATAACAGACTACATTTTTTGCGAAATCTTAACCTTAACCTGGCACTCTGCAGACCTAACCCCGGACTTGCAGCACGTCTATCGAGATATATACCGTGCCTCGTTGGGTTGTAGAGCATATAGTATGTGCTCTCGTCTAGTATATATATCAATATACGGAGTAAATGGGTGAGAAACTTGGACCAAATCATTCAATTACTAGTAGTGTTAGTACGTGAATCGTAGCAAGAAGCCAATGACAATGCTATAGCTGTTCGAATGAGATACACATGTTTGTGCACATGTGAGGGCGAGCATCTTGTTTTTATTGAACGGATACGGAAAAGCGGCGAGAGGCGTTGATCGACATGCAGGGTTGTTGTTCTGGAGTGCCCTCCCGTGACGAACAACAACCCGTCCAGCCACACTATATCGTTATTCAGCTCAACCTGATGTGTTGGTTCCCATGATCTCCTGCCATCGCCCTTTCCTCTCTGGTCGCTTCCGAACTCTTCTTTGGTCTCTGGTTCACTAAGCGTGTCTGACCTTCACGAAGCAGCCGACTCCGCATCATCGCGGTCACACGAAACACTCTTCGAGGTCAAGCTGCGCGTTCAGACGCCCTACAGACAACTCGTAACGCATGAACGACCTTTACTCCCTGTAGAAGCTGCCCCAGCGAACACGACATGAACCAAGAATACCGGCGCAAGATCACGACGACCACGCGTACATCGAGCAGTTATGGAGCTTCTGGAAGCCGCACAGCATTTGGCTATTGGATTCCGTTGGCCTTGACCGTCACTGCAGCTACAGTCGCCCTTGGAGCATGGATATGGAGTGAAAGAACAGATGAAGAGGAGAGCAGTGAGAGTGAGACAGAGCACTACTATGCGAGTGGAGCACAATATGGTCGAAGAGATGACGCAAATGTAGCCGCGGTGGCTGGCGCTGCTGGAATAGGTGCTGCAGCAGGATATGAAGGTATAAGCGGTGGTCCGCCGCCAGGACCTGGTCCCATGGGCTCACAGCCTGGACCACCTTATGGAGGTAGCGTTCCTGGACCACCTACTCAAGGAGGATTCATAGGCACACCTGGTCCCCCAGGTCGCGGTGAAGCAGAAAGTTACTACCGAGATTCGTCATACCATGAGGAATCATATACAACCGGTGTAGCAACGCAAGCAAATCAGCAAGACCAAAGCTTCCTCGGCAGAATGTCTAACGCCCTAGGAATGACGCAAAATTCCAGCTCTGGTCGAAATGCTAGTGGAGGTGGCTGGGCAGCTGCCGCAACCGGAGCTCTCGCAACTGCCGGTGTTATGGTTGAAAAGGCCGTCCATCAAGTTCGTGGCGCTTCGGACGACGCTCATTCGAGCGATCAAGAGAAATGGGCAGAAGAAGCAGATAAACCAGAACGAACGCTGTCTGGCCTCTCCGCACCAGTAGGAGGAGCTGCAGTAGCTGCAGCAGTACGAGGAGGTGGCGCCATGTCTCCAAAGCCACCACGCTTAACTAGACAAGGCACAGCTCAAGAGTTCTATTCAGGCGCCGTTGATATCCCACATCGCAGTTCTAACAGAGCCAGAAAGCGTAAGACTGTTGCAGTGGTTGTCTCCTCCCTTGACCACTCAGATGACAGCGTCACGGTTGACGCACATTATGTAAGTTTCGTGATTGATACATTGGTCGGAATGCAAGCTAATATATCCATAGTCGATGCTTGCTGATCTCCCAGAACATCTAAACCCTGAACGAACACAGATTGTAGTTCTGATTTATGCACCAAACGCCAATACCCATCCTCTGTCTTCTATCTCCCGCCGTGCAGCTGGACGTGCTTCTGAACGTCGTGCGTCGGCCTCGGTCCACAGCACAGCCTCTTCCTACCAACACATCAATACCCCTGGCTCCAACCTTGGCACGGAGCCCGTGAATACACCTCTTCAGACACCGGGTGACTTCCCCCAGGATGCTGTGAACGCTACCTCGGGTGACCAAGGCATTCTTGCCCACGTTGACCCCAAGCCAATGGATAGCAACAACTCACCAGTGCGTCAGAACAGCCAAGGCAACAATGACTCTCACCACAACCCTCTCGACGATGAAACCACGCCCCTCTTCAAGTCCCTATACAACCAAGCTTCTGCTCTCGTTGATCGAGATACTAGTATCTTGCCCTACACCTCCCTGAACGGCCACAAGCACATTCTTAAGTCCATTCAACCAGAAATTGTGTATATTCAAGAGTCTCTATGTGGTCAATCCGGCGAAGTCGTGGCAGAGCTACGAGGCTGGGTTAGACAAGTGGTGGTTGTCATTGGTGATGAGGGTGGTATTGGAGGGTTGATTGATAGTGATGTGGAGATTGAAACAGAGGAAGAAAGGAGGAACGAGACGCACAAACAAAGGAAACCGTTGATGATTGAGGATGATAAGTGGTGGAAGAAGGAAGAGGTTACTGGTGTTGGAAGGGGGGTCAGTGTCGTTGAGGGCCTGAGAGTGGGAGAAGATTGGGAGAGGAGGGTCAATGAGCAAGACTAGATAATTCAAGCCCATTATATTTGAAGTTCCTTGGGATATAGGTTGGTATTACAGGTTACAACGATTTGACGATGCATGGAGTTTTAATTGTGAACTTATGTCCCGACACTAAGCGACACAAGTGCCTTGCATTCAAAACCGGCATCGCTGGTTCTTGTATGCATACCCATCTGCGATGCCTTGTCTGCCCAGATATGTACATCTCTTACAAGTACCATATACTCCTGGTGCACCCTTTGCATTCACCTGTTTGATTTCTGTCATATCGGTGCAATCACAGCATACAGCACGAACTTTGCTCCCCAGGTTGATCTAACCATATTAAGTGAATGATGGATGAGAATGTAATTGCTGAGAGAAGTCCAGCAAAATCAATAGTCAGACCTGTAATCGATTCATGCGGAGTGCTCCGTACTGACCGCCAAACTAGGTATTTAGCAACAAAACAGGTTACCAGGCTCCAATGCTGTCCCATTCCTGGTACAGAGTTTCTTACTCGAGATCGCCGTATTTGAGTGACCATACAAGTTACCGTTGTCAGCTAGTGGCCTGACGAGACACCCAGATGGAGCAGAATAAACCTGGTACCATAGCCGACGCCGTCATTCATCCTCGACTGTGCCACACCTTAGTAAGAAAGTTGAAACGTGCTGTGGCTGATATGGAGTACCACAGCCACAGTGGATGAGGCTTAAAACACGGCTAGTGCTTGATCTCGATTTTTGGATCTCTGCTCCACATGTTTTTTTGATCTCGCGGAACCGCTTTGTCTTCCCTCTCCCAGTTTGTCACAACACCGTTACGCCTATCTAGCATCTTGATCGAATATGACATGCTCCACGAACATCGCACTATTGTCGACAACTCTGAGAGTAGAAATATAGATCAGGCCAGTCAACCAAAATAGTTATTAGGATCAACTTGAACTCGTGTCACACGCGATCTTCACTTGCTAAGTACGTCAGCCGAGACTTTGCCCAGACTTTCAGTGGAGATTGTAAACCAACCTTACCAAGTTTCCCTACGCGACGATCAAGGATTAAATGGTTGTGTCTGGTGTACCGCCTCGTATTTGGCTCCTTCAAGAAGCCTGTTGTAGTCAATGCTTACTACCAAATCCAGCGTGGTGGAGCGGAGGTTTCACGAGTCGCTTCCTGGCCTCGTGTGCCTGTGACGTGTGAGGATATGTTGTTGACAGTAGTAGGATAAAATGCGCGTTTGCTGCCCGTTTGTTAGTCTGTTGTACTCCCTTCTTGTCGTGTTTATAGGCAGTCGTTTCTCTCTTGTCGCTTGCTCATTGTCTATGTCGAGCCTCATCCCTCTGACAATTCCTTACTTCTCACATCGAAGCACCAGTCGAGATGAATTTCCTCCGACGAAAACCTCGTACTGGCACTGACCCAACCACAACTGGGGTAGCAGGCAGTCACCACACTCGGACAAATGAGAAGACTTCCAGGCATGCCTTCGATATGAAGTCTGGCAACTTCAACCGCAAGCCCACCTTCGGACAATGGTGAGTAAACATGAAATTGATCAGGACCCAAGCTAATGGTGTATGACAGGCTCAAAGCCACATGGCTCGATCTCCTCACCATGGCAGCTATGGGTGCAGTTGGTCTTGGTATCTACAACGCTGATCCAGCTCCTTCACGATCATTCCCAATCACCTTCCGAGACGGCGAGATTGTGTATCCTCAATTCGCTTACCCTCTTCGAAAAGAAATCGTGCCTATTTGGCTAGCTGCCCTACTTGCATCAATCATCCCCATTGTGGTCATTCTTTTCATGCAGATCAGAATCCGGTCGTTCAGGGATGTCAACAATGCGATTATAGGTCTTCTATACTCCCTGATCACGGCTGCAGTATTCCAGGTGTTCATCAAATGGCTTATTGGCGGACTACGACCACATTTTCTATACGTCTGCGCTCCCGATCTTACGAAGGTCGCCGCAGGAGGCCAAGGCTTCCAGAACGTAATGTTCCAACGCGATGTTTGCACTGGAGACCGCAACCAGATTAATGACAGCTTGGAATCAATGCCCAGCGGTCACTCCACTGCTGCATGGGCAGGATTTCTCTATCTATACTACTACCTCAACGCCAAGCTTAAGATCTGGAGCAACTACCATCCAGCAATGTGGAAGATGTTGGTTGTCTACGCACCTGTACTCGGAGCCTTCTTGATTACGGGCGCCTTGACAATTGATGAGTTTCACAACTGGTACGACTGCCTCGCAGGTGCTGTCATTGGCAGTGTGATGGCTACCTCCGCCTACCGAATGGTTTACGCTTCAGTCTGGGATTTCCGTTTCAACCATATTCCTCTAACCCGACACACACCATTCTCATTTGGTGCAGGACAAGCAGGTGCTGGTGGATTCGAGAGCGCAGTCTTCACACGCAAAGCAGGTTGGGGTTACGAGGAGGCCTATGGCGGAGCACCATTCGATGCTGCCCACCACCTAAGAGGCGCACAAGTTGGCTTCAACAATGCTATTCATGAGAACAACCACCTTGGTCAAACTCACCACCGCGGCACCGGCACCAATACGAGCGGCGGAAGCCATCACCTAGGTCATCGGGACGGTGACGTTGAGTACAACGCTGCCATGCCTGTTCAATATAATAATGTTGTGCCCGTTACCGAGCCAACTGCAGTGACTCCAGATCACAACAGATATCGAGTTCACTCGAGAAGCCTAGAGAGGAAGGCTGTACCGGCAGGCAGGATCTAAACACGACGCAATCATGGATCTTCGGCAGTTTCAGCGCAGGCGTTATAGTCTTTCATGGCTGTTGAGGACTTGCAACATAATAACGGCGCTCTTATAATGGTTGGTTGACCAGTAATCTGGTTGCATGGGAAATTGACATGGCAAACTGTCACCAAATAAATGATACCCTAGTGAATTAATGCATATAAATCAACGAACCTGGCTTCCACCAGCTCTTGCACGTAGCCTTTGACCGAAGTAGCGAATTTCTTCCCTTGACTGCACGCTGTTATGCGCACTCTGTTTAAGACCATATCGACGTGTATACCATACGTATGAGATCACACGTGAGGCGTAGTAGTGGTAACAACAAACTTCTACAGTAGTTGATCATGGTGCTCTTCTACTATTTCTGTAAGATACACCTATCCTCGTACTATTTAGAATTGTAAACATGTTGTCGAGATCGTAACCTAACAGTCTCGCCTGGATATACAGAATCCCGATATTATGCTTGACTGACGAGCTGAAACGCAGCCAAGAGAGACTTATGAGCTTGTTCGATATTTGGCTCCAGTGGTTTGTCTCAGTGCCAACAAACAGTGACGAAAGACGGTTGGCAACACTCATCCCACTTTCCGTTTGTAAGATACTACTTTTCCCATCCTGCTCGAAAAATTGGCAGAGCTTGTAAGTGTTTTTCTACCTGCTTGTTCTGTTGACAACTTTCTACTTGATTGTTGTTTGGTTCGACTCCAAGCCTACAACCCCTGCAAAGTTTCGATCTCCAAAAAGAGGGGTCTCGTCTCTCAGGCGCACCACTCACTAGAGACCATCGGTACGATGGCTTTATCCGCAACTCAATTCACACTGCTTTGCGTTATTGGTATTGTCCTTTTGGCAAGGCCTGCTCAAGCTTTCGGTGCTGGTAATATTGGTTCAACCTCTAAGATTGAAGGTGAAAATTGGCGTCATGGCGATCTTGAAGACACTCTGCTCACCCTCCTGGCCTCCAAGGCTATGGGTGGTAAGAAGTTCTCCAAGCTTGACGTGAAGAGAGTAAGTGCGCCATCTATTCTAAGCACTGACACTAACAATGACCATAGGTATACTTTGGCAATTGGCTTCGTGATTACAGTCAGGCCATTGACGTTGGCACTGTTTCCCATGTCTCTGCCGAAGCTATTCGACTTCTGCTCTGGATTCTTGGCTTCATGACCTTCGGTTATGGCACAAAGGAATTTGAAGTCACTGCAGAACGACTTGGTTGCTATCGACCGGAAGAACACATCGACAACCCGAAGGATTATGCCGACAACGTGGATGCTCGTCAGTACGACCGCCGACTTCGAGGGCCCGTGAATGAGCGGAAAGAGTTGGCCATCGATCCTGTTGTTGGGCTCAAAGCATACATTGCGTCCGAAAACCTTGGTATTGACACCTCCGCTGGTCTGGTGCGCAAACTATTTGGCCGGTCCATTCAGCTTGGACGCAGATACGCCAGAAGCCAAAATAAAGACGATCTTTACGAAGCTCTTCGCCTCCTTGGTACTGGATGTCACTGTCTTGAAGACTACTCGGCACACTCCAACTATACTGAGCTGGCCCTCATCGAACTAGGAGAAAGAGATGTGTTTCCTCATGTCGGCCGTGCTTGTCAGATCCACATCCAGGGTGCGCGCCACCCTGTCTACCCTATTGTGACAGGGACGTTTGGTGGCGTCGACTTTCTTCATTCGGTCACTGGCGAATTCGATGACAAAGTCACACAATCTGAAATTCAAGAACTTGAAGGCACATTACGAAATGCTCAGAACCAAGGTGAGAACACGAGTTTGATTCAAGATTTGCTGTCGAAGTTGCCGGATGGCATTTTCGGTGGCAAAGATGAGGCGGGCAAAGCTCATGAACTCCAGACAAATGCGGCTCAGCAACAGATGGCCAGTACTCGAATCTCTCCTCGTAAACCAGAAGAGTGGCTTCAATACGTCAGGAATGTACAAACACAGGTTTATCCAATACTTGAGTGGCACGACGATATTATGAAATCAATCATGGAGACTGTCGAAAAGGTTCCCATCCTGCCAGATCTAATCGAGCAAATCCAAGATCAGATCAACATGTTTGTGTTCTCTCTTCTGGCACCGTTCGTCCTACCGGTCATCGGTCAAGTCAAGACTGAGCTCAATACTGGCTCTTCCACCATTATCCAGTCCAGTCTGGAGAAGCAACACGTCGTCTTTAGCGATGACCACTGCTCAGACCCCACCCACTCAATGCTCAGCAAAGACCACTTCTCTAATGTTCTCAATGAACCGGCTGGCAAAATTGCGGGACAAGTCCTCAGATGGGCTGTACCACAACTTATTGCATGCTGGGATGACGAAAGAATTGATGTTGACCGAACTCTCAACCGCATCATCCGTGGTGTCTTTCATCATCCAGCTCTCAGAGACTACGGTGACGATGGCGCAGCTGATGGACGTCGACTTATGTTTCAGGTTGTGCAGAACTGGTGGCAAATGAAGGATGACCAGGAGAAGGATGTGCTTCGAGACCAGCTTAGTCGAGAGGGCGTTGAGGAAGGACGCAACCACAAACCTGGTGTTGTAGATCATGGACACGGCTCTGGTACGCTTGCTATGAACAAGTCAATGATGACTAGTGGCGGACCTGGAGGGGCTGGGATGGGTGACTTCCAACGAATAGCAGGTGAAGCTGTCGGAGGCGGCGTGCTCGGTGATCTCGTTGGTGGTGTTGCTGGTGCTGTTGGTGCCAGTATGCTCTCCAGTGGATTCGACAATGACGAGAACTCTCAAACATATCAGCGCACGAGCTACGGTGATGATGGCTCGCGAACTCAGACTGTCACTCAAATGGGTGGTAGGGGTGGTAACTACCAGCAGGCTCAATACACTCGAACCGATGATCAGTATGGCGGTCATACCGAGCAGTACGCAACCTATACACAACATCGTGAAGGCGGAGAGAGATATTCAGGACAGACTCATTATGAAGAGCAATCGAGCTATGGTGACTTCGATTCAGAGACACGTCGATACGAGTCTGCTGATATTGGTCCGCGGATCGGTGGCCGCGAGGGCGCATCTAGCTATGGTGGTGGGTTTGGTGGACAAGTGACTTATGGCCGGAACGATGAAGACCAGGATGAACGACCAAGACATGGGCATCGTCACCACCAGGACGAGTTTGGCCAGCCAGGTCCCCACCATGGTCCAAGGGGTAACCACAGTCAATTCGGACAGCCTGAGTTTGGAGGAGGTTTCGACGGTCGACAACAGCGAGATGACTTCGGTGGTAATGATGACTATGGACATCGACAAGAGACTTCCGGATGGGGTGAGGGTCGATCAGAAGCATTCGCTAGACCAGGTCGGAATGAGTACGATTCTGGTGACTACGACCAACAAGACCAGGATAGAATTGGTGGAGGCTATCCTGGACGACAGCAGCGGTCTGAGGATGATGGGCGCCTCGGTGGTCGCGATCAACAGTCCGAATATGGCAGAGGGTACGAGAGACGACAAGAACGACCTGAGTTTGGAAGTGGCTATGGTGGACGAGAACATTTTGAATACAGCGAAGGCCATGGTAGTCGACGGCATGATGTGGATGAAGTGGATATGCCGGGTGGTTTCGGTGGTGAGGAAGGAGATGGGGAACAGGCTTATGGCGGTCGACGACATCACCAGAGGAGGGATGAAGACGATGAGCAGGAACGTGATGATGACTATGATAGGCGCGAACGATCTGGCCGTGATTGGTAAGTTGAGATTCAGCACCTTTAACCTCATCACCGCAACGAGGTTCTTCACGAACAAGACATAACCTACAGTATGATGGGAGTGGAGAGCATAGGTATTGTTCTGTATCAGTGTGAGTTCATCAGCGACCTGGTAGGCGATAATGCCAGCGAGAGATCAAACAAGAGCATGGAGGAACCATCGTTGTTGCAGATAAGTCAATGTATTTGCAATGCAAGGTAAAACAAAGTACTTTTCCTTGTGTTAAGCAGCTTCGACTTCATACAACGTAAAGCTCAAGCACGTGGTGTTAAAGGAGACCATGTGCAGGTGGATCTTGAAGCGGCGAACTTATGCAGGTGGCATAGCGTCGATTCCAGCCACTAAGACCAATCAGATTTGACCACCACGACTGACGGCATGCGAAAAATGTAAAGCTCCCCCACTAGATTTTGAGTTGGAGATGGAGATCGTTGCTGTAGCGCAAGACTCATCAAATGTAATTAATTGTAGCAGAGGTAGAACCCTCCTCACAATAGATTGATCTGGCCTTCGTACCACATACAAGCAAAAATGGTGTTGGGAGTTTTACCAACCGTTGAGCTTACGCCCAATGGCACGAGTCCGGCCTCGGGCTTAACACTTGACCAAGTTGCCTACCTTGGCTCTTGTCTGATCACGGTTGACCACGATACCCTCCCAGATGCGCTCAACTTCGTCAGGGAGAACTTCAACAAACTCGAGATCCATGCTGATGTCCGTCGAATATTCAGCCTCGACGAGGTGTTCCAGATCTTGCACGCCGGCGCGCGAAGAGTCTTCGTCACATCCGAACAATTGAAAGTGTTGTCTAGCTACTCAGAAGACCAGCTAGCGCCTAGCAGACTCGTCCTCACCATCTCGCCCGATAATCCACGAACGAACCTTGAAAAGTTGAAGCCTTGGCTGGACGAGAATCCATATTGGAAGACTGCGCCGTGGGCCTTCGATGGAGATCGAGGCAGTGAATATGTCGATTCTGTACTTACTACACTCGGTAACAACCCTCCGAACGAAGACCAAACCTTGTGGGTCAACATCAGTGAGGATACATTCCATGAAGATGTGCTTTCGAGATACCCTGGCAGCTCATATATTGTGCCTGCGAGCAGGTTGACCTTCGATGCTTCTCAGGCTGGACACGAGAAGAAGATCCCTGTTCTCGATTTGGTTCTTTCTGGAGCGGTTCCTGATCGTAAGACAGGTTTATACGCCACCAGTGTAGTGGACGAAAGAGGCATGGCTTTGGGCTTGGTATACAGCAGTAAGCAGAGTATCTCCGAAGCTTTGAAAACAGGCACTGGCGTTTACCAAAGTCGCAAGAGAGGTCTCTGGTACAAGGGTCAGTCGAGTGGTGATACTCAAGAGCTTATCAACCTCGATTTCGACTGTGACAAAGATTGCTTGTTCTTCCGAGTGAGGCAGAAAGGTCGTGGCTTCTGCCATCTTGCGACAATGACTTGCTGGGGTCCAGATTCAGGTTTATCGAGGCTGGAACGAACAATAAAAGCACGAAAATCTTCTGCTCCCGAAGGCTCCTACACCGCAAGATTGTTCAACGACCCTAAACTAATCAATGCTAAGATACGAGAGGAGGCGGACGAACTATGTGAAGCTGAGACCAAGGAGGACATTGCTGCTGAAGCTGCTGACCTGTTCTACTTTGCTCTCACTCGATGTATAGCTGCTGATGTTTCTTTATCCGACATTGAAAGAAGTCTTGATCTCAAGAATCTCCGCGCGAAACCAAGGCGGAAAGGAGATGCCAAACCACAATATCTTGAGCCGGAGACTACAGAAAAGCCAAAAGCCAATGGTACGACAAACGGTACTACCAGCACCGATGCTGCGAAGAACGACTCAGATGTCAAAGAAGCTGCATCTATACCGAAAGAGCCATCCGATCCTGCTGGACTGAGTAAGGACGGTCGCATAGAAATGAGGCGGTATAGCACCAAGCAAGCCTTCTCAGAAGATACAATTCGTGCTGCGTTACAGCGACCATCACAGAAGGCAAACGATAAAATCATGGCTCTTGTCCAACCCATAATCGCTGATGTACGCGAGGGTGGTGACAAGGCGGTCCTCAAATACACTCACAAATTCGAGAAAGCAACATCACTAAAGTCGCCTGTCCTGAAAGCACCATTTCCACCGGAGCTCATGCAACTACCACCCGAAACGATCGAGGCCATCAATATCTCCTACAATAATATTCTCTCCTTCCACTCTGCACAAAAAGAAGAACAACCGCTTGTCGTCGAGACAATGCCAGGCGTGACATGTTCTCGATTCACTCGACCTATTGAGAAAGTAGGTTTGTATATTCCTGGTGGTACAGCAGTGTTGCCTTCCACTGCACTAATGTTGGGTGTACCGGCAATGGCGGCTGGCTGTAAAGAAATTGTGCTGGCCTCACCTCCACGAAGTGATGGTACTGTCACCCCGGAAATCGTCTACATCGCTCACAAGGTTGGAGCCAAAAGTATAGTGTTAGCTGGTGGCGCGCAAGCCATTGCTGCTATGGCATACGGCACAGAGTCAATTTCGAAGGTTGACAAAATTCTAGGTCCAGGTATGTACTCCTCCTTACCAACTCCGCCCAATACTAACATAACTTCAAGGCAACGCATTCGTAACCGCCGCAAAAATGCTTGTCTCAAACGACACAAACGCCTCGGTATCCATCGACATGCCAGCAGGTCCAAGCGAAGTCCTAGTCGTCGCAGACAAAACATCCAACCCAGCATTCGTCGCCTCAGACCTCCTCTCACAAGCCGAGCACGGCACAGATTCACAAGTAGTCCTCATAAGCATCGACCTAACCGAAGATCAACAACAAGCAATCGAAGACGAAGTCTCCGCCCAAGCCCACGCCCTCCCCAGAGTCGACATCGTCCGCGGCGCCATCGAACACTCCGTCACTATCTCCGTCCCTGATTTAGCAACTGCAATCAAATGGTCAAACTACTACGCCCCCGAACATCTCATCCTGCAAATCGAAAACCCTCATTCCGTCCTCCCAACAATCCAACACGCAGGTTCAGTCTTCCTAGGCCAATGGACACCAGAATCCGTAGGTGATTACTCGGCCGGTGTCAATCACTCTCTCCCAACATACGGCTACGCAAGACAATACAGCGGTGTCTCCCTCAGCAGCTTCATAAAACATATCACCAGCTCCGCCGTCACGGAAGAAGGTGTGCGTAATGTTGGCCATGCAGTCGTTGAGCTAGCACGTTGCGAAGGTCTAGATGCGCACAAGCGCGCTATGGAACTACGCATGGAAGCTCTAGGTCTGATCGAGCCGAGAAGCAAGAAACCAGCTGAAGCTGCACCAAGCACAACCACAAACCTAGCACAAAGCGCCACCAGTATAGCCGGCACACCGGGCGCAACACAAGGCTTCGAATCCGCCGCCGAAGTGGTAGACGATACATTACCAGTCAAGGCTGCGACTGGTACAACAGGCGGTACGTCTATGCCAGAACAGCTGGAGGGCACGCAGGCTGAGAAGAGTGTTGTGGAGAGTATGAAGGTTAGTGTTGCTGTTGATGAGGCGGAGAAACCTGCTGCGGCTACTGATGGCGGAGCTTGAGACGGAGACGAGGGTGGAGGGTCGAGAGCAGCGGTTATGGGGGGTTGCAGCGGGGCGGGGTGGTGATTACTAAATAGAGCGGAGTAGAATAGAGGAGGATATGAAAGTATGATATGGCAGGACATTGTTGGCATGTAATACAGGCAGGTTATGTTATGTTATGTTAGTTGAGATTGAGAGTCAGTCACTCATTTCTCATGGCAAAAAGCTACTTATATAGACAGACGATTTAGATCGAAAATTGAATGGATCCCAACAATACAAGTCAGGGTTTTTCCCTTCGGTCACCATTCTAAAAGCTGTTTCGTGTACCAATTTCACGCGGCCTGCAGTTAAATTACATGTACTGTACATACCACTCTATCTACCACACTACCCACAGGGCCCCTGTTGTTTCTGTAGTGAGATTGGTGAAATAATTGGAACCCTCGGATGAAGCTGTCTGACCGAGGGATTTAGTGCATCTTCTACTCAAGCATTTCGTTCAGTCAGTTCTTGTTTGATCTCCTGTTGTGCAATCGCCTGTCACATTGTCGCTAACCTGCGCATGCAAAATTCGCGTTTGGGTTCATCATCCCAAAATGTTGAAGACGCATCTTTTGAGCTTTGCCCCATCGCTCGCAAGTATCTCCTCCTCTTCCTTTGGCTTCGGCCGCATAACTTACGATATTCATCTTCCCGATGTTCCTTATCTCGGAGGTCGTTCTGTGCCTCATTTTGCCAAGCGCCAGGCATATTCGGTGAAAAGTTCTTGACCTCAGCATCAGAACTAGAGTAATTAACGTTCGGTATGTGATTCAGCAGAAAGGTAGGGCCGATTTCGTCAAAAGAGGTTGCGAACCAGAACTTCCAATCTTCTATCGATCGTCCCCAGGTGAAATTGATCAAGCGAATTCTAATCGCTCTGAGAAATTGCCCAGATACAAGCGTTTCCTCGAGGCCTCCACATTTCTGCCATCCCCGGAAGAGATGGTGCTCAGCTTGCCCGTAACTGGAGAGGTCGACACCCACAGACTGGAGAGCCATGATCCAATGCATCACAACTTCCGTCACCTGCTCAAATGCGGCAGTTACACAGGATTTGATGTTCACTACATCAAGCCAGAACCGGGCTCTGAATGATTGTATAATCCACTGAAGAGGCGACCAGCCTCGATCAAGGACTTCCAGATTTTGCAGACGGACAGCATTACTTAGAAACTTCAGGTTTGCAGTTTGACCATCTGGAAACTTTGGACGGCACCTCAAAAATAAGTAGTCGCAGTTTTCGCAGTAGGTACCAACAATTAGCAAGGCAGCATAAAGAAGAAGACTGCGTTCTGGACTGTATTGTTCTGCAATCTCGGCGCATTGCATAGTCAACTGATCCTCTTCATATATTGTCCAGAACACTTCTAGATCAGCGATCTCACGGCCTGCTAGGAATGCAAATTCGCAACGCAGTGAAGAGCTCCACGTCGAGGAGTCGGGCCAAAAGATTCTCTTCATCGAGCTCCATAAGCCACTCGTCAACATGTTCTCGCTAGAATCATAAAAGTGGTCAGCAATCAAGCGGAGAATTTCAAATTTGTCTTCCTCGTCAGTCCGCTCTAAAACTCCCAATTTGTCTTCATCAAAGTCATTCCAAAATTTCTGCAGGCAAACGGTAAAGAGATGTCCTGCATGAGTCTTGGTAACAGCGTCGTCGCACTTTGTTTGATGTGATGCCAGCGCGGCCAGGATTGAGTAAATTTCATTCCCACAGAAGTCGCCAAATCTCGAGTCCAGGCCAGCGGGATTCTGAGTTAGAAGATATTGCGCAATCTTCAAAGGGCGCTGCCAGCATGCCATCTGTATGCCACCATTCGTCAGCCACGCATCGTTTTTTGTTGATGTTACTCATCTTACCTGAAGCAACGACCCTCTACCCCACTCGCGATCGTCAATGGTCGCTTCTCCTGATGATAGCAATGAAATGAACCCTTGCAAATCATCATTGTTTACACACCGGACTATAGGTGCGTTATGGTCAAGAATCTTTGAGGTTCGAAAGTTGAAAGTCCAGGAGCCATACGCTCTAAGCAGCTGGAAGTGCCACATTCTTCTCAACCATGAATTCGGTATTGTCTTGGAGTAAAGCGCACGCATCTTTTGTGTCTGATACTTGCTCACTGACAGATTAGGCGCAGTGAACATCGTCCTGCTTCCGGTCGGTTGAGTACTACTCGATGGCAGAACATATGTACTGCAGGGAGTAGAGCTGGCTGGGGTACTATTTTGTAACAAGTCGTGTAATGACATAAGCATCCGCTCACTGTTAAGCTGTCGTGTCAAGGTCTCGAAACTCAACGCACTGTGACCATGTTAGTCGGAAGGGGGGACACACTTAGGTGGCATACTAGTGGAGTGACTGCTGAGCGAGCACTAAGTCAAGCTTTGCAGTCTCGAGCTGGTCTTTGAACTTCGATATAGTGTCACGTTGTCGGTGTACTCGGTAAGCACCCCTCAATGCGTTTTGAGCTATTTTCTGTTCGAGATGTGTCGCTGCATCATTTAATTTGACCAGAGCCACCTCGCACTGAACGTGGCACTCTGATAATCGATGGTCCGGTGGCAGGAGATGCGAGATTAGGTCAGCTTGAACTATGCCAGCGAGAAGAATACCATGCACGCGGTTGCATTCATTAAGCAGGAAGGCTATGTCAGCTGGTGCCGACTTGATCGAAGCCCAGGTGTCTTTGAGCTCAGAGATACGTTTACCAACCTGCAATCCAAACGTGATGATCCCAAAACTGCTGGCAACAACGTCCGCCATGCTTATAGCGAGCTGACTGAAAAGCTATGACGGACAGATTTGCGAAGAAGACATCAAGTTGAGGTTTGTGGAGGAGAAATGAGACGAGGCGATGCATCTGGTTGTGCCAACAGTAATTGGGTACAGGGCAAGAGCGGGCGGTTAGGCTGACTTGACACCCTGCATTCAAGCCGTATAAGGCTAACTTGGGCACTTACATCGTTGCCTAAGCTTCGTAATGTACATAGTATTCACAAATCCCTACCTCGGGTCCCTTAGGCTCTTACATATTCCAAGCGGGTTATAAGAGAACACATACCTGTGTTGAGGCAACGTGATACTGCATGGTACAACTCTCAAAAATCCGAGAACTCAAGCACTTCTCAGAGCCAAAATCGCCAATTTCAACGAGCTGCCATGACTTTCCCACACTAGTGACCAGTCCGTTTTCTAAGTTTTTATAGAATCGTCCTTCTAATCTCTATAGACTCACCTGTTTGAAAGTTCTTTTTTATCTTCATTTCTGTAATTACTGTAGGTAAAAGTCTTTAGGGTTACGATTTTGGTAACTTTACCAGTAAAAAGCTTAAATCTCTTGGTATTTTTAAGCTTAATTTCCAGATCGAGCCCCACACTGTTTTTAACATGTGAATTACCCTTATTTTGGCGGTGATAACCTCCCCCTACGCAAAAGTAGTTCACAATCAGTCAAATCGCGGCAAGTAATCGAAAAGCCACTATTTTTGCCTAAGAAGCATAGTGTTCGCAAACTTTGGACGTAGAAAGTAGGACGTTCAGGAGTGCTCCCGGGAAGCTAACGTCAAATTGAAGGTGGTTGGAATCATTAGATTCGAGGCAAAGGCGGTTAGTAGCAGCACAACTTCAAACAAAATGGTCTCAATCCAGCTTTGACACCACGACCTGCCCATCGCGACCATCCGCAATATTCGTAATTCTTGATGTTTGTTGACAAAGATATCAATCAAAGAATTTACACGTGACACTGCGCGAATTATCTTGTGTACCGATGCTTGAAATGCTTCAGATGCTTGAGATACTTAAGATGATGCCGAACATCCCGATCTACACATCTGCCTTCCCCAGACACGTCATCCCGCTTCAGTTGGACTTTCTATTTGCCGCGAAGCTCGACTCGTGACGCTCTGTACTCGTACTTACTTTGCTTCGCCCTGTGGCTAAGAATGGCTACCATATCAAATCCCTCGTTCGCAATGTGCATTTGCTCAAAGCTCGGTCTCAGCAAAGAAAAGAGAAAGGACTGCTTCTCGATCAACCTCACTTACCATCACCATGGACACGGTCAGCTACGCCAAGGAGCATCGTATCCTCCAGCCAAATGAATATGCCTGCGATCAATGTGGCATCTCGATGAGCATCGGCGAAAAGGCCGAACATGAGGATTGGCATATGGCCATGGACCTCCAGCAGCAAGAGCAAAGTTCCAGTGCCATTAATTCAACCCCCAGCTCAGCACCTGTCAGCAGTCCTCCAAAGCAGAATGGGGATCACAAGAAAGCACCTTCGCAGAACAACCACCAGGATGGGCCACCTCCAACCTACGCAGCGCCTTCAGGGCCGCCTCCAAGCACAACTCGGGCTGCAGCATATCATCACTCCAACATAGTGACCAAAGCGGCCGACGTTCGAGCAAGAGATGAACAAATCATGCAGAACAGGTTGCAAAGTTTGCAGTACCAGTATCGCATCTACAACACCGACATTGAGCCAGAACACGAAACAGATTATCCATGTTCTTGCCCCATTTGTCAGTTCAAGCGCCTGAAATGGAATCGATATCCTGTACAGAGAATGTGGTCGGATGCAGTCATATACCCAGGTAAGTAATGTTCAAGGTCTTTGCAATCACAATTAATCTCTATACAGGAGAGAAATATTACAACGATAATGCCTACAGGAACGGCGGTGGCATGTTTTCCGGCAATCCCTACCAATGGGTCATATCTCCCTATGGTCGCTTCCAAAACCAGTGGGGACCACAAGTGCCATCTCCGAGCTGCCACGCCCAGAGTATTCACCAGACCATCAGTCTTAACAACAAACTCAATAAAGAAGCCCAGGAGTCGATTGATGGCCGCGAGCCGAAATATAGCATATGGCAAGAAAATGCGCTCGAAAATGCCGTGGCAACACTGTCTATCTCTGATGAGAAGAGGAAGAGCATCATACCAAAGGAAGGCAGCGAGAAAGCAAAGATATCACGTCTGACTAGCTTCCGCAAGTCTGTAGGCATTAAGTCGTCTGACGAGAGAGCACTGGGAAAGGCTGAAAAGAGTGTAGGCAGAGGTCAAGAACTTAAGAACGCTATAACAGCAGAAGAGGACAATAGATGGCCAGATGCGCAGTGGCGCAGCATAGTCGCAAACTATCAAGACAAGGTCGGCATGGCTGGCAAGATCGCACATCTTCGGGAGAAGCAACCAATTCAATATCTACATCTACTGCGAGCAGGCTTCTTCGAACCCATACCTGTGGCCTGGGCGAATCAGAACTCGAATCCCCTCAAGTTTAGCATCGAAGCAGCTGCTGGATGGAGAGGCGTCACACCAGCCTGGCGAGGATACGAGGACACAGCAGAAGAGCGACTATACTGGGTCCTCAACCACAGAGAAGGCAGCGTAGGCATGCGCATGAAACCCGACCAAATCTCAGAAATGAACATGGCACGAGATCGCATGGCGCAAGCAGTCGACCCTCCACCAGAATACTTCTCGGCAAACGACGTTTGTCACGTTCAACACACCTCAGACGGGTACTCAAAACAAGTCATGCCTCCTCCATTCGTAGCCTACGATCGACCAGAGAACCCAACAGACGACACAATGATCCTCCTCGACGTCTCAGGCTCAATGGACTTCGATCCCGTCCGACCAATATACAACCAATACATGATTACAGGCTACGCCGGCTCGACCCAACCCAAAAACAAAGACGTAGCGAAAGCCATAATCCGCCGCTTCACCGACGCCATGGCCAATCACGACCACCAATTCAACGGCTACGACCTCGTAACCTTCGCAAGCAGCGCATCCTACATCGGCACTATCAACCACAAAAACCTCGACTCAATGTGGCGCAACGTCAGACTCGGTGGCGGCACGCGTGTAATGACAGGCTGGCAACAGGTCAAAGAACTGCATTTCCAGAAACACTCCGAGTCCGCCACCCATCATCCGGTCTATGGCTGGCAAGCAGGTCCTGAAACACCCATGCTACGACTGCTGCTGCTCCTCGACGGTGAAGCGACAGACATGGATGAGTTCGAGCTCGATCTGCTAGGTTTGTCATGGGCACACGTTACAATATTTCTGATCGGTGTCGATGGCTGTCCGCATCATCACAGACATGCGAATGAGTTGTCGAGAATTAGTGCGGTTAACCACCATGTCAGCTTTGTTGATGCACAGGGTAATACACCGGAGCGATTCGTTACGCATGAGCTTTTGAAGAGGCATCTTGGTTATGAGATGAGTGTGACGGAGTTCCAGGGGATTGAGGAGTTGCCGGCTTATACTGAGATTTGATTGTTTTATTGTAGAAGTAGATACCCATGGACGCGGGTATTGAATGTCTTTTGAGAGCGCCATTATATAATGACGATATGAGCAATTGAATATGAACCATGTTCGTTCCTAAGCCTTACTCAGATGAATTTATCTTGTGTATCCTTCAATGGTCCTTTCGTACTTCAATTATTTGGGCTATACGGAAGATGTAGTCCCGTGGCGTTTTAGACTAATGTCGTACCTCCATGCTAATACACGATGTACCTAGTAGTAACAAAACTACCAAACTCCAAGCACCATAATTCGTCCGTAAAAGTCATCCCCAACCCTTTTCCACCCACGGTACCAACTCCAAAACCCCAGCCTACAATATACCTATACGCGGTAGCTTCAACCCATCAGTTCCCCAACATCAAACACCTCCCACCGTCCCTGCGCAAAACTAACACACCTCTTCAAACTCTGCAACCACTTCCTCGTCCCCTCATCACTGAGAATATGCGCCGCACCCTCACTCTTATTCTTGCCGTCCTCGTGTAATTTTTCTCGCGCCGAGCGCTCGTGGATGCCGACCATCGTGACGCCGATTGGCCATGCTGCTTTGCCGATGCTGAGTTTTAGGTAGGCGTCTACGGCGGAGCGGTAGTGGCGCTTTTGGGTTAGATGGAGGATTGTTACGAGCGGGGTGAGGAGGGAGGAGTGGGGGAGCGGTTCGTAGGCTGGTGTTGATGAGGAGGGTAATGTTGGGTGGACGGCGGCTTCGAGACGGCGCATTAGAGGTGCTAGATCGGTGAGGACGGTTTTGTAGTTGTTTTGGGCTTGAAGGCCGGGCTGGGAGGTGGCGTCTTCGGGGGAGCGGGCGGCGAGGGCGGAGGCCCATTCTGTTAGGAGGAAGTTTAGGTAGGAAGATATTTGACGGTGGAGGTGGATGTATGCTTCTTTGTCTTCTGGTTTGGGGATTGTGGTGGGGAGGATGATCTGGTCGGCTGGGAGGGGTTCGATTGTTGTTGGGATTGGGCCGGGGTATAGGATTTTGCGTTTCTTTGAGGTTGCTTTGGATATGAGTTTGTGGTATCGTGCTAGTCGGGCTTCGTGGGTTTCTTGCTCGTCTTGGATGACGGGCTGTTTCATTTCTTCTAGCTTTGCGCGCAATTCGTCGTCGGGTATGTCTACTTGTTCTTCTGGTTGAGGCGTGGTGAATGATGGTCGTTCTGGCAGACCTAGCCTTTTTCGCCTCAATTTGTCCTCTTCTATCTCCTGTGCTTCTCGTCTGATCTTGCTTTCCTCCGCTAGTTTCCTTTTCTTTTCCTCTCTGAGCGCATTCCGTTCTTCTTCCTCCTCATTGTATTTGCGCTTCTTTTCTAGTCGTTCTTGACGTTCCTTTTCTAACTTTGCTTGTTCTGCTGCATATGCTGCAGCTCGCTCCTGCTCTGCTTCCGCACGACGTTGATATTTTGAGCTGGTAGTGGAGGCATTTTGTGGTTTTGATTTGGCTATCTGAGCTGACATCAATGATTTGAAATCCATAATTCTGGTAAGACGGACGTGCTTAGCCTGGAAGACGGTCTATTTCGATTGGCGACGCAGATCGTGATTGTAGAGTGCTTGAGTAGCGCAATGCGTAGAGGCGGCTCAACCCAGCCTGAGATTCGAGACTGAGGATTAATTTGATCCGAAGTTCGGCCGGATTGTTTGCATTATGAGATCATCATTAACATCGACGATTGTTGACCCTTACGAAATGATGGCCAGGAGGAAGACATTGACAAGAACACAAGTGACTCTGGTTGAAATGGCTATTGGTTTTGGTCCATACTGATGCATTAATGTGTTTCTCTATGAGTGCAGTAACAACGTATTACAGCTTGTTCGACCTACGAACTCTCAGCCAGTGCTCTAGACTCCGGTCGAAACGTAAGTGACCTACGACTGGTTATACTTCTCGCCAATACCTCTCTTCACAGCTGGCCTTTCCGCAATTCTGTCGATCCACTTCAATACATGTGGGAAATCGTTCATCTCTTCCTTGGTGAAACCAGTCCTCTCCCATCCTTTGACCCATGGCCATGTCTTCATATCAGCGATGGAGTACTTGCCCTTTCCATGACCAGCAAGGTATTCTCGAGGTTCACCAGTGTATTTGCCTGAAAGGCGGATCTCAAGTACGCCATAGACTCGGAGAGTTTCTTTCTTAAATCGATTGATAGCATCTATAAACATTAGTACCAAGGCGTAAAGGCGAGACATATGATAGTGACATACATTCAATCTTCTCTGGTGCAGCTCGTGAGAAATGGTTGACCTGACCCTGATATGGTGCACCAGAACCATGCCAGAAGAAAGTCCACTGCAAAGCCTCATTTCGCTCCAAATCATCCTTGAAGCCAAATTTGTCTTCCTTGTCTGCAAACTTCAGCAAGTAGAACATCTCAGCCGATGTCTCGTGGACAGGGAAGGGAGGGTTCTGTGTGTTGTCGATGAGCACTGGAATTCGGCCGTTGGGGTCGAGTCTCAGGAACCATTCCTTCTTCTGTTCGTTGGTCATGATGTTGATCAGCGTGGTCGTGAATTTTGTTCCATAGGCATCTGCCAACTCTTCAAGCATGATTTGCACAGCTTGACCATTGGGTGTGCTCATGGTGATGAGGTGAAGGCCTTTGGCGTTCTTGACCTCATCGGGAGTCTCGGAGATGTATAGTTTGTCTGCCATGGTTGTGTTTTTAGTTGAGGGAGGTACTTGTGTCTGCGTGGGAAGTATTGACAACGGTCTTGATTGAAGTCTGGTTGATAACAAAGGTCGAGTTGCTCTACGAAGTTGACGAAAATATGTACATGCAAGTCGCGGGCACGTCATGGCAGTTGCGAGATCCAGATGCAGCGTCTCATGCACAAGAAAGCCAGTACTGCAATACTGAGGGGCACCTTGATGTTTGGACTCCCCGCATGGACTTGCTGAGAAATCACAGTGCTCAGTGATGCACGGCGGTCCATGGAGAGCAAGTCAAAAGCCGGCAAAGCTCAGTCTAGAAAGCTTAACATCCTGACGACACGAACTGCTCTCGGTCGAAGATGACGCGCTCTCATTAATTACGTGATAATGTCGCGTCGTTAGCGGCCAAGAAACATATCATGCAGTGACCTGATTTCTAAGCACCTTTACTTTCGAACTTTCGGAATCTCCGGTGCTTGATGCGTGGACAGTTGACAAGCAGGTGAACAAAAGCCATACGTGAACGAGGAACCGCTTGCCGTGGCATAGACGGCAATCATCACTTAAGCTCTTTTCGACTACTTAACACCTTGTCAGCCTGGCACATGAGGTCGTCACCAGCCCCAGTCTCTCTTTAATGTCTCAGCATCCTTCTCGACAGGCCATCCGTGCTTTTTCTCCAGCTCATCCAACACGCCAATCAATGCTTGCTGCTCAGTCCGGTCCGTGAAATGCTCCCCAAACATAGTAATGGCAATATAGGCTTGTACAAGTACCGCCTGCGTCTGCACAGTGGACATTGCAACACCACACAGCTGAATTACAATTTCCCTTACCTCCGCCGATACCTTCCTTATCGCTGCTTGTGATCCCGGACCTATCTTGTGCAAATTTGGATTGTATACTGTAAGCAGTATTCGTGCGAAGTGATAGTATAGCATGCCCGACGAGTTGACCTCGTTGACGTACCATATCTGCGGAAATACTTCGCCTATTGCCCGGTTCGGCTCTTTCTTGAGGTAATGTGAGAAGGATAGAGGTCGTGCTTCGTCCCATGCCAGCTCGAAGTCCCGAAGTTCCTGCCAGTGTTGAAGTTTCGGCTTGCCCATATCGCGCTGTGAGAAACAAAACTGCAGAACGTTGGCATAATGAAACAGATGTCGATCCGTCCAGACCAGGTCCTCCGCTTCATCGAAACCCTCGAGTAACGTCCATGCTTGAAGTGGCAGTTGCACTTCTTCTCGTGCTAGCAATGCCCTCTGACATTCTTGTCGTAAAGCTATGCGAAAAGACGCATGTTGATATCCCTTAAGATATGGCTCTGCGAGATGCCGTATACCGGCGAATCGCCCCGGTTGCCTGAAGTCGTATTGTTCGAATGGAACTTGCGCTGCAAGAGCCGGTTTTGCCTGAGCGGCGACGAACAGTTGGAATGGCCGGGAAAGAAGTCCTGTCGAATTGCCGCTAATGGACCCTTCGAGTTCTTCGTAGAAGCGTAAGATGACTGTTGCTGCTAACAAATCTTCATCCCGCGAGTATTCTTCATTCGTGCATAGCACTCGCAGATACGATATTGTGGCCTGATAGTATTTCAAGGTTGATACATCGTCTAAGTTAGGAAGTTCGTAGCCTCCGTAAGACACGACCTTCACGTCTGGGTGTGCCATCCGGTGCATGTATCGTAAGTGCAGTGCAGCGGCTGAGAACATCGCGTTCAATAATGGTGGACATCGTCTGGCTCTGTGAGGCACTACTGTTGTGAATTGACGTGTTGGATCTCCAACATCAAACTATCATTGTTAGTTTACCGTTCGAGGTCTCAGCTGATTCGCTTACCCAAGGACCAAGGTTATCGATGTAATATCTAAACAAGCACATGCACTGTTGAGTTGTGTATTGATTCGGCCAGCGAAAGTCTCTTTTCCACCTTGCCGGACTGAGAAGCGGCTCAGCTGGGATTGCAGCCGCTTCTGTGTCCGCTAATTTCCTGTATTCTGCTTCGATCTTACGCGTCTCGTTTGCTTCAGTTGGTGATGCATAATTGAAGACAGGTACCTGAAAGGCAGGACCCAATGAAGATGGAGAGTCTCTGACAAAGGACGATTTCTGTGATCCTTGAGAGATTGGAGGTAGATGTATAGGGCTGTACTGCGAATGATCCACGACAGGTGTCGATGAACTATTTGTTCTTCGTCTCTTGCTACCGGGAAATGTCAGGATGTTGTCGAACGATGCAGGGTGAACGTCTACTGGCGATCGCGTAATGGTGTCCGACGTTGCTACACTGTGTCTGTAGGGTGATTGGGCGGGCGCTGTGGACAGTGAGGACTGGCGCGCGCTCGACGGCCTGTCTGTGCTGCTCGATGGACGTGGCAGGGACTTCGGTCTTTCTGGTAGGACCTCGGTTTCCTCAGTCGAGTAGAAATTCTCCAATTCAGCAGTCTGGTCAACTATCTGAATCCTTGCTGCGGGAAACAATAGTTAGAGAACATGCCTGTCTTTGGGAGGTGGTAAGTCCAGTCTCTCAAACGTGGCAGGGAGTGATGCTGCAAAAGCCTGCATCTGTAGGGTCCGGTGCTCATTTGCAGCATGAATTAATCGTAATGAAGGGCAGTGTCTGTGCTGTGGTCGTGGATTGAGACATGACCTACCATTCTTAGAAAATCCTAGCCATATCTGATCTTTCGTGAACTGTCTCTCGTAATGTGCACTCGAGCCGTCACGAAATTTTCGCTGGCCTTTTGTACGGTAGCATATCTGACCAGTTCGTTCGCAATTTGAGCATTTGGGACGGTGGTCGTCGCCTTGGAGTCAGTCAGCCATCATCTGCACAAAGTGGCGGCATGGTCGTGACCACGCGCATGGCGTCGACCAGATCGCTTCGCAGTAATTCTTAATTCATTGCCGATGTACCCAAGGCGACGTGGTTGGGATCATTTACAGCAATTGATCATGGAGAGTGAAAAACACATACATTTCAAATGACGAGCTACAAGAAGTGTTAGTGAGTGTCAAAGCACAACTGGGGAAAATCGTAAAAGTTCAATGGAGAGGTTAAAACTGACTTCGACATTCTTCGCAAGGGTCATCAAGTCTATTCGTGGTAGCCGGCATGAAGTTTAGCGGAAGTCTCTTTCCGACGGTTAATAGTGTAACGATGTCAGACTCGGAGGAAACATGAGGAAAGACGGAATGCTTTGCCTTTTGCAGTCACAACGGGTAAGAGGGGCAAAAGCAGAGGAGTTGGCCAGGGACGTTGGACAAACGGGCACGCATGCAATAACAAGTCATACGAAGCCAAAATTGTCCGAAGTACCAGGATACCAGCGTAGTGGTTCCCGGCTGATCCTCCATGCCAGACGTTGGCGAAGGTGGCTGTTTGTTAGCACAACTTGGATAGAGGGATCTGGGGTTGGATGATGTTTGCCAGATTCGTGCCCGAACCTGGTGCCACACGGATAGTAGCGTCGCATGGACCAGCATATACGAGAACAACCGCCCGGGGTTGACTGCAGTCAGTTGGAGAGCACGTTATATGATGTAATGTTGCAGGGAGAGTTGCACGAAGTGTATTGTACAGAACGAGCTGTGAGTAGTCCAACATGGGCCTGCATGGTAGCCACAGAAACAAAAGTCGGGGTACTTAACTAGTAGGGGTGCAAAGTACTAAGAGTGGGAAAAGCAGGTTGGTGAAGAAGCTCAATCCGACTTCCGAGATCCATTAGAGCTGTGGCAGCTGGCCAACTGCATCAAAGACGCCCTTTCACTATGGTATGCATCGTGGCAAATTCGCAAGTCCCAGAGTCAGTCCAACGTTTCCAAACAACCCAGGATGTCGAGCTCTTCGATCATCCAATACACCGAGAAAATCAGATGTGACATGGCATGTGCAAGAAAACAACGCTCGCTGTCATGACAGTCATGAAGAATCACCAACATATTGTACTTCGCCAATCACACCAAAAGCTCACTTCACACGCTTCGCAACCCCGATCCTAGTTCTCGACACTTTCTCAGCAAACTTCAAGCTCGTGATCGTCTCTCCCAGGCATTTCTTCTCAGGTGCCACCATGACAAACATCAAAGTTTTACTATTTCCTCCCAGACTGAATTGTAGTAGATATGTCAATTTGCTGTTCCGGTAAGGTATGTGAGCCGTCGATCCTAACGAATGCGAGCTGTCTCGTGTACTGGATAGGCTCGACCTGGCATCTGAAGAAGGCGGAAGTGCTTGACCTTGTTGGCCCAGCGCACCAATCACATCTCCAAGACACGATAGAGACTTGTTGATCGATTGGGTCTCCTTCAGTCGCTGACCTGAGGTATCGGCATTCCTAATGCGCTCTGAACCTGCAAGATCTACCAGGTTGAGCGTGCCTTTACTCTTCTCACCTGTTACGCTGTTTTCGCCCACGAGCTTGAGAATGAACACGGAGTGACTCCGACTGCTGTGCTCATTAGCCTTTGTTGCGGCAACACTCCTTCTCGACATTGCTTGTGACAGTATTGATTCAACTTGATCTTGGTTGTCGAGGTTCAAGGTTGTGGCGTTCGTGATTATGGTTTCGTGGTTGTTCATATCGTGTTGAACTTCGAGTTTCTTAGTGGTTTTGTCTTCATCTCCTAGCAAGTCTCGGATCTCCTCGTTATAGACTTCGACAAACGAGCCTTGCATGTGGTACTTCCACCCTCGATCCTCAAGGTCTTTGCTTGTGCTGTAGATCTGCCGCAGTGCTCGTGGGATCATGCCGTCGTTCGAGGACATGGTGTATGTCTTGCCCGATCCAGTCTGCCCATAGGCAAAGATGCAAACGTTGAACCCATCTAGGGCACTTTGTATCAGCTGGCTGATTTCACTGAATATATCGTCGTTTGTCTGGTTAGGGTCGAAAACACGATCGAAGGTGAATGGATGCGTTTTGGTGACGTCCTTGCCTAGACTGCTCATTTCGTCCATTCCTCGAACCTCGATCTCAGTCGATTCCTCCTGGTCAGGATACTTCATCTTCGCCAGTTCATCCTCGGCAACTAGTGTAGGTCTCACTCGGCAGAATACACGGATGTTGCCTTTCAGCTCCTGCACCTGGTTATGCAACCTCCGCCGCATAGTTTCTTCTTTGCGTAATTTCTCTTCGCAATCTTGCGCCTTTTGCAGAGCTTCGTTCATGCGCTTCTCCATTTCAGCATATGCTTCCGACTGCGATTTGCTATCTGATTCGAGATATGCGATTTTGGCTTGCAATCCTTGACGGTTCCCCTCCATGTTTGTTGCATTTTCTCCGGCTGTTTTCAACGATTCCCTGAGATTGTCGTTCAGTTCTTGAAGTTTTTCAAACGCAGACTGTACACGTTCAACTTCAAGCCTTACGCTTGCGGTCTCTTGATCTTTCCGGTCCAGGTCCATCTGGTGTCGTTGCTTGTCGAGTGCTTCCTGAATTGAGATATGACTCAAAGCTTCGACCTTATGAGCTCTTTCTTGGTCGAGCTCTTCTTGGTGTCTTCGCTTTAACTCTCGCACTTCATCTTTGTGCTCAGTCTTCAAGGTCTCTATCTCTGTCCGCTGCTCCTGCCGGGTTAGTTCCAGGGTACTTCGGTGATCTCGTTTCAGTTCTTCAATTTGGACCCCTTGATCTCTTTTCAACTCCTGAATCGTGGTCTCCGCTGTCTCAATTCGAAAAGCTAATGTCCGGTTCTCACTTCTCAGTTGTATGATGTTCTCTGTTTGGGACGACTTTTCCTGTTCTAGCTTGGATACGTTCTCTTTATAGGTATTGCTCTCTTGTCTCGCACTGTCGATCTTGTGCATAGAGTCTTGATGCATCTGCTTGTAGTCTTCGAACATACGTTTGAAATCTTTGTACTGTTCATCGGGGTCAAAATTCTCTACATTTGTTTCACATGTTAGAAATCGTTTCATCTTCATGGTTGACTTGTGACGAAGCACGGGGGTTGCTTTAGGCGTAGGAGTCACTGGGAGCATTGGAGTGGAAGCTTTTGGTATTTTGCTGGGAGTTTCGTGTCTACCACCTCGTGTCGGTGTCAAAGGTACCGGAATCGATTCTTGATCACTGTCTTCAATATTCATGCGGTTGAGCTGGGTGCTCAAACTCACATGTCTATTCTTGTCGCGCATATGAACCACGACTGCAGGTGTTCTTTTGGAAACACGACCTCTCATGTCCGCCATACTTGTCGGCCTTGGGGGAGGCGGCATTGGGAGAGGTGTGACAGATGCAAATTTCCTTGGGCCACGGAGCATTGGGAGGGAGGGCTGCTTACTTTTACCGGCATGCATCTCGTGCGATGCAGCAAGATTTGCCAGAGATGTGTTTGGCCTCGAGTCGGCCCTACTGAATCCACGCTCTTTTCCATAAGCAGTCTTTGGTCGTACCGTACTAGAACCAGGATTTAGTGAAGACGGTGGTCTTATGCCCGAGCTGAGACTGCCTGTGTACGAGGATGTTGATGTGTTTCTTGAAGTTACTGAAGTGGATCGAGATATGCTGGAAGCATTTGAAGAACTTCGATAAAGAGTTGTCGCAGACGGTGGGATGTGGCTAGTAGTACTGGCAGGTTGTGCAGAGGTTGAAGGAGGTCGTATCATGTCGCCGATACGGTCGGTAGGAGTCTTTCGCTTTAGGGCGGGTTCAGGCACTGAAAGTCGTAAGCCGAGTACATGCATTGTATAGAGACAGCGTAACGAACAGTTTGATCCTTGACGCTTGAGGCCAGTCGCAGATACTGATGGAGGTGGCATGCCACTTCGAGCATTGTTTTCAGACTCAGAGACTTCAGACAAAGCCCTCATCACACCGCCCACCGACCTCGTTGCTGGTTGTGGCAGCATTGATGTTGACTGGTAAGAGTGTTAGTGTGCTTTTGTTCCTCACGATTGAACAATCTTTATTACGTTTTCCATGTGGATGCGGGTGCGCATGCGAATTTGATGATCATGTAGCCATACTTTGACAACGTCGATTAGGCGAGCAGATGGCCTGTCAAAACACGAACTTTGATTTGTTGTATGGTTCGATTTGTTGGCTGGCAACAGCGAGGGCAAGAGTGCAACAAACAAATGCATCTGAGGAGGCCGTCTGTTGTTGGTGTTTATGTTTCCGAATTCGTGCTAGCTAGTGGAGCCACTGGCTTTCCTGTTAGAGGAATCAATTAGTGCGGCCACCTGAGATACGATCAACCACAAGTACAGCATCTCCAGGAAGTTCAAGCACCGGTTACTTATCATAAGACCGAGATACATACTTCAGTCCCATTTTGGGCCCGTGAAGACGTTGACTCAGACGTGGATTGCTCATGTGCCGAGACAACTGCGGTGCGCCATTGTTTAAACGTACAGCATCAGAGACAGACGAGAAGTTTATTTCCCCATCAAAGAAGTCGGGTCTTACGTGGCCATCAGTTTCGCACACTCTACGACTAGCTAAGTTACGCCTTGAGGCTTGAGACCCAAGCGCAGTTGAGTGGACGAACACTGGTTTCCGTTCACCAATTCGCCGTCAACTTCCTATACTCATCCTCCGCAACCCGTCCCTCGCCCTTGTCAATAATCTCTTCGAGAACTTTCACTAGCCCTTGGACCTCTTCCTTGGTATTGTAATGTAACAGCGAACACCTTATAATGCCATCATCAGCGTCCTGTATTCCCAACACCTGCTCACATAACCTCTTACTGTAGAAGTGACCACTTCTACATCCATAACTCGACTTTGCTTCGACAGCATCAATCACTGCCAGTGAGCTATGACCCTTGATACGAAAACTGATAACAGGCACGCGCAACTTTCGGTCTGAGGATGGATCTCCATAGATCTTGATGATATCAGGCTTGGAGCGCAGAAAGTTCAGCAACACTTCCTGAATCTCCTGTTCCTGGTTCGCAACAGCTTCCCAACCTACCTTCTGAAGGTACGAAATGATCTCGGGCACGCTTTGCACACATTCGTAGTTCGCAGCTGCGAGACCCAGCTTCTCCTCAAGGGTTTGTCCGGACTTGAAATAATGACCGAGGCTGTTCAATTCTTTCTGGGCCTCCTTCTTAACGTACAGCATGGAAATGTGTGGTCCATAAACCTTGTACCAGGAGAAAGAATAAAAGTCCACACCAAGTGCTTTGACATCGATAGAGGCGTGTGGAGCGTATGCTACAGCGTCAACGCAGAACAAGGCTCGTGGACTTGTGGCATGGATGACTTCAGCAAGTGGCGCGATATCGGTGATTGATCCTAGAATGTTCGAGGTATGGGTACAAGTTACCAATCGAGTTTTGGGTGAAAGAAGTTTCTTCAAGTCCTCGGGAACCAGTTTTGGATTTGAAGAAGTGTCTTTCGACGGAACCCACCATTTCACAGTCAGACCTTTCCATTCTGCGAGCTGGACCCAGGATGCGATGTTCGCTTCATGGTCCAATTTGCTGATCACGAATTCGTCGCCTGGCTCGGTTTTGAGAGCGACAGACAAATTTCGGAACATTTGCGTGGTAGACGGACCAAAAACGACCTCTTCGGGCGACGCGCTGATGTAAGCCGCGCCAGCAGCATGTCCAGCATTAAAAAGTGCTGTTGAAGTTTGAGAGACAGGGTAGCTGGCACCTAGCTGAACGTTGGTTGTGGTTAGATACAGAGTAATTGAGTCAACAACACTCTTTAGAACTTGTGAGCCTCCAGCATTCTGTATGTATCGTTAGCATACTGGTATATGCTTCATATTGGTTGAAATTAGGAGCAGTACATACGTCCATGAAAGTTTGCCTCTGTTTCAGAGCTGGAAAGGCAGCACGGGCGGCTTCCACATCAAAAGTGGTGTGTCCCATCTTGCGAGATAAATGGCTTGTCTAGACGTGTTCAAAATTCTTTGGGAACAGAAAGTTGTTTTACAATGTAGCAATATCATTCCTAGATAATGCACATCATATTGCGGAGATACGCACAACTTCGTGTTTTGGAGAAGTTACAATTTATTCAGTCGTGCAACGCCCCTCCACATCCTACCTCACTCAAGCCAAATAAAAGCGAATCCAGGAATCTCTTCATATGATAACGAATTAAGATCATCGTTGCACTCCTTGGTCTGTGCGGTTTACTCTAGTACTTTCGTCGAAATGTTCGACTAGACAGGATAATTGAGAAATACTTACTACGTCATAGTCTACTGCTCCTGCTTCAGGCACTTCCCCCTCATGTAACAGCCCCCTTATCGTCTACCTAGTATTCCAGCTTGAAGCACTTGGTCTTCTAACAGCTACGGTCTGACGACAAAGAGATACCAGGATTGACAATAATCGTGGCACACGAAACAATCTGCACCCTGGCCGTCGGTTGGTGTTGTTTTGGCATTCTTGCGGCTTGGTTCTTGGACTTGGATCTAAGCCATATTAACATGCCTTGGGGTCTAGTGTCCATTGTCGCTATGCTCGTGGAGGGTGAACATGGGCCGCGGCAGGATTGGTGTGGTCTTGATAACATGACTCTGGACGCAGGCTCCATGGGGAAAAAAGCTGCCCTCAGGTGAGTAATGGCATAATTGTAACGTCCGGAACTCTGTATCGATCTTTATGCCAAGCGCAGACGCAGCTAGACTGTAGCAAATTGTGTTCGAAGTCTTGATATCAAGGACACAGTGCAACGTCTTGTTTTCCGTGTTGACACCAAAAAAAGGTGAAATGCCTTCATTTGGCTTTCGGACTCACCCGTGACAGGCTTGTCGGGAGCTCCCAATGACCCAGTCCGAGGTGTATATGGACTGCGTGTACGCACTGAATAGTACATTGGTGCCGCCCTTCCCTCAACGATCGTCGTGCTGTGATATGGAACGGACTTGACCATCACTTTTAGCATGGCTGAGGCATTTCACCTGACCTTCACTTCATGCTTACCTGAACCTGAACCTCAACCTCCACTCTGCTTCTCGCAAACACTCCAAAAAGAAAAAGCAAAGCATTCCCACCCCAGACTTGAACCAGAGACAGACACTCAATTGGACAGTTTGTCCTGAAAAAGTGCCTTCTTAGAGTATGCGCTACAGCTTCGGCTGCGGATTTTTAAACTTGACTTCTTCAATCGTTATCTTACATTTGCGGATAACTCATCGTCCAACCGTTGCACCAGATCGCCCTATGCACGGGGTAGCAAGCTCTCCTTGTGGCTCTTTTTTGGGTGAATTATAAACATTTAAACATATAACCCTCCACACGGCCTTGGCAGCGGAGGTCAGTATCAGGTACTTGCCAAGCTTCCCGCTCTTTCTTTTGCACTTACGTCGTTTGATCGCCTTCTCTTGAAGTAAATTCACCTAACCTAGCTTGAGTGACAATGCCGAGCGGACGAAATCCTTGCACTCTGTGTTCAGTAATATATCAAATAGCTGGTCCGCGAATTGTTGAGGCTGGTGAACAAGCTGTTTCAATGTACAATTTAGAATGGATGTCTAGACTTTCCTCACCTCAAGTGTCCGGTTCCGATATGTCATTGATGGAAGGAAAGTCGACAAACATCATTATGCAAGTCTCATTTCCGCATTCTATGAGAAATGAAGAGAGGCAACTGTTTACACTGAGCACAGTGACACACCGCAACGAACCGCAATGAGATACTTCTGAAAAGAGCTACGAGCCCAGATAATATCAAAGTATGCGAGTTGTGAAAGACCAAGAGTATGCAAATCGATGGAAAAGGATGGACATGTCATGCTGTAGGTCTGTCTTGTGATTATAGGAAGGCTTCTAGGCAGGGTATCTGGGTAACTCCATCGCACAAAGATTGGACAAACAGAATGGTTCATACAGACGTAAAGAGATAGCAGAAAACAGCAGCATGAGTCACCTCACTGATGGTCGACATGGAGTGGTAAAGCTCTGCTGATATCAAGAAGGACGTTATGAACTAATGTCTGTGTGGAGATGTCAAATTCTGACGCTAACCGCACTCAATCTAGTGCTATTGCTACACTTCGCTGCAGCCAAGAGTTTCATCGTGCGGTGCTCTCTTGGCGCACCAAATCGAATTTCGCAGTCAATGACAACTTCGAGACGACAATTTGTAACCGACATACAATCAACCACCAGACCTTCTCAAATTCGTCAACATGGTACGATGATCGACCGAAATCGCTGTTGCAATGACTTATATATTCTAGGTTCGATACGCTCCTGCTGACCGAATTCCGGTCGCTAAGTCGGCAAAGAGCCGTGGCTCTTACCTTCGAGTATCTTTCAAGAACACCCGGGAAACCGCACAAGCTATCAATGGATGGAAATTGGAGCGCGCCTTGAAATACCTTGAGAATGTACAAGAATTGAAGGAGGCAATCCCAATGCGACGATATGCTGGCAGCACTGGCCGAAGCGCACAAGGTATGATTTGAGACACTCGCGAGGTTTTGAGAAAGAAAGACAATCGAAAGACTTTGTGATTTGCACAGCAGTCGCTGACATTGTCGGTATAGGAAAGGCATTTGGTGTTTCGAAAGCTAGACATCCAGTCAAGTCCGCAGAATTCCTTCTCGGTCTTCTTAAGAACGCAGAGGCCAACGCTGATGCCAAGGGTCTCAACACCGAAAACCTGATTGTCAAGCACATCCAAGTCAACCAAGCACCAAAGCAGCGACGACGAACATACCGAGCTCACGGTCGAATCAATCCATATATGAGCAACCCGTGCCACGTTGAATTGATCTTGACTGAAGCAGATGAGACTGTTGCCAAGGGTGAGGAGGTTGTTTCGAAGAGATTGAACTCCAGACAACAGGGAGCTGCTCGAAGACGTGCTATTACCTCGTCATAGATGGGAACATATCTGGAGGACAAAGTACGAAAATGATGATTTTACTTGCGCGGCGGCATATTCAAGGAATGCTTGCAAGACAATACTCGGACACCTCGGAAACTGATTTATGGTCGATTGCCATGAATTTTAGTGACAGGCCAATGGTACAGATGATGTACGTTTTATGGTGGTTAAGAGGTTCCAGCGAGGACTAAACACTTCAAATCCAAACAATGATACCACGTTATACTGGCGAACCTTCACTTCAACTGTCATCTGCATGAATCCCTTATCGATGTAAGCCCGAAAATATTCAAGCAAGGCTGTGGTCTGTTTGCAGTGCCAGCATATCCAAGTATGAACAGATCACTGCAGACAAATATGAAAACTTTCTAACCTCACTCAACGTAAGTACAGCGAGAAATGCATTGCAGGCTCGTGTGCCTGCTATTCTCCTTTGTATGCTCACTTCTATCTACTGCACTCCCAACCTCTACATGACCTTACCATATATCAATCTACCATTCCATCCACACTCCTCGCTGTGCAACAAATCTCCCACATTAAACCAATCTGTCACTCCAACCCAATCTTCCACCCTCATCCACCCCCTCCAAGCAATGCCAAACCTAACCTCCCTCCCCAAACGCCACTCAAGCCCCAAATTCAAGCAAAAATCCACCACAGCCCAAAGATACCTCCAAAAACAGCGCCTAAAACTAATGAACAAATTCACCCCCGACCACCGTCTACACCTCCGCGCAAGTCGCGTTGACGGCGTCCTTTTCCCTTCACCACCACCCGATATTGTCCGTACCTCGTTTACAGATTCACAGGTTCGCAGGATCAAGAAACGGTATAAGGTTGATCCTGATGATGTGGGGGGACGAGCGCGGAGGTCGCAGCTAGATCAGGTGTGGAATGTGAATGCGAATGCGAGTTGTGAGAGAGAAGAGCGGTGGAGAAGGAATGGGGAGGGTGACGCGATCGTGTTCACGGAGGTGGAGTGGGATTTCGGGCTTTCCTCTAAGGTCTCTGACGACGGTGGTGGAGCGAAAGACCACAGAAAGCAAGAGACATCTTCAGAAGACCAGAGTCCGCAGCTAAGCAAAAGTCATACAATCCACAGTTCAGATCCAATACCAGACGAAGATGAAGGAGAACTAGAAGAAGGTGAAATCGCCGAACTCAACCACCCAACCTTCACCGAAGTCCGACAAAGAGTAGAAGACAAGCACAAGACACTACACAGTCTCACTGATGCAAACTCCAACACTGCAGAAACGAAACACGAAGACCATAAAGTGCAGTTGAACAACACCGCCAAGACCCTCCTACCATCGCCGCACTTATCTTCGTCTTTCGGCAGCTCAGATGAGCCCATCGGAGACCATGGCGA